>WNWK01009564.1:0-75783 GCA_009830355.1 Cherax destructor
TTGGAGTTACAGTTGGTATAGGGTTGGGTTTGGATGTTTGGGAAGTTCCCCGGGGTATTTTACCATTTTGATGTCTTATGATTTTTTTTAAAAAGGAAATGATGTTAACAGTGTGTATACTTGTTTAAATTAAGTTTTTTGGAGTTTCGGGGGTCCTTATTGGGTGGGTTAGTTTTCATAATGTCTATTGTCTTCCCTATGGTTTTTTTTCAATTTATATGTTTTTTTTCCCGGGGGATTTTTTTTCGGGTATTTACTTACTTTTGGAAAATTTATTTTGTTTTCTTTTTGATAATAAATTGTTTCTATGTGAGTTTCGGATTTTAAAAAAAAAAAAAAAATTTTTCCCTTTTTCTTCACAAATTTTAAACCAATTTTTTTGGGGAAATTTTTTAGTCACTAAAATTTCCCAAAACAGGAATGAGCCGAAAAGCCTTACATCCGGGTCCCCCTGGGTTTATAAACCCCCTAACCAAAACAAAACCCCAGTTTTTGGGTATTTGGTATTTTTAATTGATAATTTATCCCCTGGAACCCCTAGGCAAGTTTTACGATAAAACTAATAGTAAGATCATTAAGGAACTTGGAAATAGGGGGCTCTGCCCCCTAATATAGGTAGTTATAGGCCGAATGGATTGGTTTGTTACAGGAAAACGGGCGCCCCCAAACAGGCAGTGTGGTGGTCAGGATACCCCCCTTCCCAACCGCCCCGGCAAGGGCTAAAAACCAGCCCCCCCCGGCCCAACATCTGTCCGGGGGGCCAGGAGGAGATCCCAAGTACCGGGGAATCTGCCCCATCCAGACCCTGTCACAGTAAGACTAGGCTTTTTCTCTCAGTATCTGGCCATTTTCTGGGGGAAACGTTAGTGAGTTATCTGGGGTCTAGGGGACGGACGATTTTGTGTTGGTATGTAACAGCGTCGTCTCCTAAGTTCAAGTCTGAAGCTAGTGTTACTTACTGCATATATTACTAAGGGAATCCAGTAACCAGGGAACTCTGGGGGTGCAAGCGGGAAACATAATACCCCATCTTTGCAGACAAAGTTCCACTGCACATGGTGTTGGAGGGTTATATATAAGGAAGACCAGGACACATACCACCCTTTTCTTTCAAGTAATATCCCTTCTAGTATTGTGTAGGCAGTGTGGGGTTCCCCTACGCAATCACTAGAAATTTGTACCATACCCCTGAAGTCTGAGAGAAGTGTCTCAGAGTGTCGGTGTCAACAGTGCTTGCCCAGAGTGCAGCTTACAAGGGGGCAGTCCAAACAAGTTTCTCAATGGTCCTTTTAACCCGGGATGTGGAATAGCTAGTTTAGAGACACATTAGTCTTAATTAGCTAGGCCACAGTTAATGTACCAGTCATTTTCAAGCTAGGTTAGTTTTCACCCTAGCCCAAAGACTTACTCAGGCTAGGTTAACTAACTAATCAGAAATTATTATTTACAGTAATCTACAGGCAGGCCAAGTAGGCTAGTCAATCGTGAGTTTATTATTTACAGTGATTACAAGTAAGCAGGTTAGGTAACTTGATATTTAATTACTTACAGTGAACTGCAGCCCACAGTTAGGGTAGGCCTCTGCAATAATTATAACAGTTATAACAGCTAGGTCAGATTTACCTAGCTATTATTTACTTTGCAAGCTAGATTCGGCTAGTTGCACACTAATTTCAACAGTGAAAAGTTAGGCTAGGTGTTACCTTCACCAGCAACTCAAAATGTCTAGCTTAGTTAAGCCAAAGCTAATTACACAACATTATTCATATACTGTTTATAAGTGAATTACTGAATTTATTTTTTGCTGACCAATTGAATTTAATTTACAAAGACTACATATTTTTACTGTGTGAATTTTGTTGAGTATTTGACTCATTTAATTTGATTTGTAGCTCAAGCCCTGTAACTATTTACTATTGGGCACAGGGGGTTGCTAGGTTAAGCTTTCATAACAAAAATATACATTTTAGTTGGGGTTGAGGACTAGGGAGTGCATATTTAATAGTCAAGTCACAGTTGTGTAAAGCCATCGTTGTGAGGGCTTTGGGAATCACTTTATTCTCACCCTATACCGTGTGTGTACTTTGGGGTGGGCTAATTGACGTATAAATTAGCGACAAACTCTAACTAAACCACAACTATGATTGGGAGAATCAGGGGGCACCTACCCCACTAAGCCAGCAAAGCGGTCTATGACGCCCACAAGGGTCGACTAACCAGGGCATGTAGGGAGAGCCGTGCGCCCGGAAAACCCAGATGCAGATTGCAGGATCTAGAAAAGGGGTTTAGAGCTTTTGAGGAAGGCTAAAGGCATTGGAGACAGCCTATCTTCGTTACGAGACAAAGCCTATGAGACAGAGGAACCCGACGTGTTGTCGAACAGCTAGGAGGAATGCGATGATCAGAGGGCGAATGTCAACAGAGTGGGGACTCTGCAAAAGTTAAAGAAAGCATTGAAGGCTAATACAGCAAGGTCAACAAATAATAGTACAGGGCACACACGTCAGCACAGTCTCCAGAGTGTTACCCAGATTACCTACATTAAATTTACCAACATTTGATGGAACTTTGACAGAGACATTGCTTTTTGGGATCAGTTTAAATCACAGATAGATGACAGGGATGATTTGTCGATGCCACCAAACCCACAGTACTTACGTTCACAGCTCAAGGGTAAAGCCCTGGACTTCCGGGACTACCAACCACTGCGTTAATTATCAACATGCCAAGGGTCAACTAAAGAATAGTAGCAACACAGAGGGGATAATGATAGTATATTTTATCGATTTCCGATCTTGAGGCTTGCCGTCATGACCCCAGAGCTTAAAAGTTCAAAGAAGTCAGAGTCTGACAAACAGTCTCAGAGATTTACACGATTGGGGGGATCGGGAAAGGATGGTCAGTCAGACAATTCAAAGGGAAAATAGCTAGCACTACAATACATGAGTTACATTTGAAGTATGGGACTAACCGGTTCACAATACAACAGATTGTTGAGGGGTTGAGTGATATCGTGATTCACCTGAGTATAGGTGAGAGAGAAAGGTCACCGCCATCATCACATAAACAAACAGTTAGTTACTCAGAAAACTCAAGAGATAGAACTAAAGCACCCCCCGCTAGGATCAGCACCTATTATGCCCAAGACAGGTCCTCAACCAAGGGGGAAACCACTAAGACATGTGTGTTCTGCGAAGGTGAACACACTAGCAAGAGTTGCTCTTGGTATGCAACACTGAGCAGTAGGCGGCAGAGACTAAAGGAGTTGCAGCTATGCTTAAGGTGTTGTGGAAGACATGAGGCAGAAGATTGCCGGTCACATCTTTCAGAGTGCTATAATTGCCGGAAAGGTAAGCACCATACTGCACTATGTCACAACAATTTAAGGGAACCCCAGGCTAGTAGGGACGTTTCTCCAGTAGAGATAGAAGGCGAGCCCGAGCCTGAAGTGGTAGCCAGCGTGGTTAGTATGGGCAAAGTCTCTAATCTGAGTGAGAAGCACAGAGCTGCTGCCCTACCTACAGTCATGGCAGGGGTTGTGAACGGGAACAGAACCGAAACAACCCGATTATTCTTCGACTCAGGGCACAAGTGTCCATGATAACAGAGAAGTTGGTGGCTAGGTTAAAGTTGAAGGCCACCGACAAATTTAATGCGACATTGGGAGGTGCTATAAGTCAGGGCCCACCCAAGTCTTATGATGTTGTGGATGTCACTGTTAAACTGGGTGGACATCGCAGAAATATTACAGCTCTGGTAGTAAATACGTTACCTGCGGCTATTACGACCAGAGGTCTTGCAGCAGCAACCAAGCGATTGAAAGACCTTGGTGTGAAGCTGGCAGACCAGGACATTACCACTGACACAGTCAGAAATGTAGGTATCCTGGTGGGAGCCAACTATCTTGATGACTTCCTGTCCACACGACGGACTGTTAAGGAAGGAATGGGTTTATACAGATCCCCAGTAGGATATATCATCGGTGGCAGAATTCCTCATGAGTTCCCTGCAACGCCAGAGAGGGGGAAAGTTCACACCATGATAGCTGGGGGAGTAGTGATAATGAATGTTAGTGTACATGACGAACCGGTAAGCCAAACCAAGTAGGAAGTGACGAACACTTAGCCACCTTGGGGAGACGGTTTTATGGGGTACCTAAAGAAGGAGATAGATTGCCATTAAACCCAGGGAACCTCGTATCAGTGGGAAGAATTGCTACCGGGTATATAGGCCACTGGGTGGGAAAGTACGGCTGCTCAGACAAGGCTAGACATGTGAAAGACATTAAAGTTAAAGGGAAGGGTGTTAAGATCACCGAACCCATAAGTTTACACCCCCAGCAATCCACGCGGCGGAAACTGGACAGTCGGGTTAAACCAGAGTCTGCTCGACGAGAGTGGCCGGACAGCACTCGGTCCAGGGCCCGCCGTAAGGGCTTGCGGAAGGTGAACTTGACGTAGACTCACCTTTACCTTCGCTGGCGGGAGGATGTGGAAACTTTTTAGTCACTAAAAGTTCCACAGGGTAAGTGAGCCGTAAAGCCTTACATACCGTGGATCGGCCCTCGGAGTTTATAAACCCACACTCCCAACCAAAACAACTACACACTCCAGCTTTTGAAGGTGACTATTGTGTATATTTTAATTGATAGATTTATCCACCTAGGAACACCTAGGCAAGTTTGTACAGATAGAAACTAATAGTAAGATTATTAAGGCAACGTTAGGTATTAATAGTGTAGCTCTAGCACCCTAATATAGGTAGTTATAGGCCTGAATAGGCAGCATTAGGTTATGTTAGCTAGAGACAACTGGCAGCCCACACGAATCTAGGCCGTGTGGTAGTCAGGAATTATGACCTACGGCCTTCCCAGACCAGACTCCACTCGAGCAAGACGTGCTGAGATAGACAGCACCCCCCATGTGACCCAACATCTGTCCTGGGGCCACGGAGGAGATCCCAGTACCGTGGACATCTGCCTCCATCCAGACCCTGTCACAGTAAGACTTTCTTTCTCTCAGTATCTGGCCAGTTTTCTGGGGAAACGTTAGTGAGTTATCTGTGGGTCTTAGGCAGACGGACGACTTGTGTTGGTATGTAACAGCGTCGTCTCCTAAGTTCAAGTCTGGAAGCTAGTGTTACTTACTGCATATATTACTCAAGGGATATCCTAGTAACCAGGAACTCTGAGGTGCAAGCAGGACACTAATTACCCCATCTTTTGCAGACAAAGTTTCTCCACTGCACATGGTGTTAGGAGGGGTTATATATAAGGAAGACCAGGACACATACCACCCTTTTCTTTCAAGTAAGTAATCTCCTTCTAGTATTGTGTAGGCAGTGTGGGGTTCCCTTACTGCAATCAGCTAGAAATTTGTACCATAGCCACTTGTAAGTCTGAGAGAAGTGTCTCAGAGTGTCGGTGTCAACAGTGCTTGCCCAGAGTGCAGCTTACAAGGGGCAGTCCAAACAAGTTTCTACAATGTTATTGTTACCGATGGTGAGCAAGGGGTATAATCTCACAACTACCTGGGGTGCTCGAGGTCTGTTACGTTTCAGTAGTTTGATATCTTTTCTTTTACCTTTTAGGAATGTCTTGAACGTGCAGAACAAAAATTTTAGGTTGTAATTTGACAATGTGTGTTTTTTCCTTACCGCGTGAATCAAGAGGAGGAATGTCTGCCTCACCAGTTTATGTTTATTCTGTGTGACTTGTGAACTTGATTATTAGTCACTGGACTTTTTTGGGGGTTCTGCTTGCTTAAATTTACTTAGTGTGCCACCAATGTATGCGTAAAACTGTTATGTGCCTATTATAATCATCGTAAAACTATATAAAATAGTCTATAAAACTAGTTTTTATGTAGACAACCCAAATAAAGTCTATTATTTCATTGACTCTTCGGCTTTTCATATCTAGTATGAATCCTTATGTGAGAAATCACCTGCATGTAAATAATTTGGGTGAGGTAAGTAGGAATTAGTCACAGTAGGTCACAGAACTGTCATTCCTTCGATGCCCACTCCTTCACCACTCACACAAAAAAAGCTTGACCTGACATTAAATTAATAATTACAATATTAAACATTAATACCAATAATGGTAAATTATAAAATAGTATGGACTGTATATGACTTTAGGACCTGACTGTTAGAAATGGTTAATGGGAATATTTTACAGAGACTAGGAAAGGTTTTTTCCCTAACCATATCATTAGAACAATAAATTTTATACACATTAACTTACTATTTATATTGTAGTTGGATCACCCCACAATGCCTACCTAACAAATAGAATCCTACTGGCCAGTGAGAAATCTAAATGAAAGGACTAATGGCTTACATACTGGATGTGCTGCATGGCGACACTTCATTATTTCCACTATCACCACCCAATTCTGGAGGCCCCGCAAATTCTCTGCCCCTGTTCTTCAATGGAGGACATTAGTAAAGATTCCCATTATAAATCCAGGCCAGAACACCCCATTATGGCTTTGATGATGCTGGATTATTAGACGATTGTAACAACCAGTGTACACACAATAATTCACTATGGCGTCCTCCTTCTGCTGTATTACTCAGCGGCCACTGCATGCCCTTCTTCACACAAAATTTCTTGAAGAGTAAATTCAGCGTCACATTTTAATACACAATTATTATTTTATTCATATTTACACATTCTAAATTTAGGAAAATTATATAAAAAAATCCACACCTTATATAAAGTTGCTTCCAGAACCTCCTCATTTACCGCATACCAACAATTAACTAATGAAACTGGAAAAAAAAAAAAACACGATCAGATAATAACCTCAATATAATGACGAGTTTGTTTATACATTATCACGATGAAGAAACTGTTGTTGAGAGGAAGTTAACCCGCCTTTACTACTAGTGAGTTTAATCAGTTATATAGATTATCATACATAGCAGCATATGTGTAGAGAACTTAGGACAACATCATACATAGCAGCATATGTGTACAGAACCCAGGATAACATCATACATAGCAGCATGGGGTTCACTTATCTAGGGGATGGGGTTCACTTATCTAGGTCTGGGGTGGGGGCACTGGCAACTGCAGTGGAGGGAGTTGTTAGGGCTTTAAACTAGAAAAAGTTAGAGGTATGGGTTATGGGGGGAAAACAGTGAAGTCCCAGTGTAGTAATGTTATAAATTCTAGGGGAACTAGTAATAGGCAGAATAAGGTGGATATTGGAAAGCCAGTGGCACTAGGTGACAAGGACAGTAATAGGTATAGTGGAAAAACAGAAATGAGCAGGAAGGGTAAAGAGAAAGGAGGGTCTTTAAATGTATATTACACCAATAGTCGTAGTGCTAGGAATAAGATGGAAGAGTTGAGATTAGTTGCAAGTACGGGTAATATTGATGTTTTTGCAATAACTGAGACATGGTTTAATATGAAAAATCGGGACATGCCTGCCGAATGTCACATTCAGGGTTTTAAATTGTTCCAAGTAGACAGAAGTATCGGGAAGGGGGGTGGGGTGGCACTCTATATCATTTAAATTGTTGCATAAAAACGGGTATAAAGTCTGAAATAACACATACAGAGTCTGGATAGAATTTTCAGAGGGGTGTGAAAAATTGATTTTAGGCGTGATTTACCGTCCTCCAAACTTAGATAGGGAACAAGGGAGACTACTTTGGGAGGAAATTGTTAAGGCCACAAGGGACGATAACGTAGTAATTCTAGGGGACTTTAACTTTAGTCAGATTAATTGGAATTTCTTGACAGGGAATTTAGAATCTAACAACTTTTTAGAAGTAGTTCAGGATTGCTTTTTGAAGCAGTTTGTGGCAGAACCTACAAGGGGAAATAACCTACTTGACTTGGTTCTGGCAAGCAAGGAAACCCTTGTTAATAATTTAGAAATTACAGAGAACTCGGCTCAAGCGACCACAAGTCAATTACTTTTAGCATTGAATGGATGTATGATAGTAGGGATAATTCAGTAACGGTCCCAGATTTTCGCTTAGCAGATTATAATGGACTTAGAGAACACTTATCAACTGTGGACTGGGGTAACGAAGAAAGGTATCAATATGACAGTTTTCTTAACACTATACAGGCTGCCCAAAGAACATTTATCCTGTATAAAGAAATTAGATCAAGTAGAAATGACCCAAAATGGATGAATAATAGACTCAAGTATCTTTTAGGGCAGAAGAAAGGAATTTATAGGCACATAAAAAGTGGTGAGGGTCATCTTATAAATCAGTATACTGACATTAAGAGGGACGTTAAAAAGGGGATAAGAAAAGCTAAACGGGACTATGAAATTAAAGTTGCTAGGGATTCAAAAACTAACCCAAATAGTTTTTTCCAGGTTTATAGAACAAAAGTTAGGGATAAGATAGGTCCCCTTAAAAATAACTCTGGGCATCTTACTGACAAGGATAATGATATGTGCTCTATTTTTAATAATTATTTTCTCTCGGTTTTCACACAGGAAGACACTAATAATATCCCAGTAATTAATTTTTACAGAGGCCCAGAAGAAGATAAATTATGTAATATCACAGTCACTAGCGAAATGGTTATGAAACAACTAGACCGACTTAAACAAAATAAATCGCCAGGTCCTGATGAGCTTTTTGCAAGGGTTCTTAAGGAATGCAAAATGGAACTCTGTGAACCATTATCTAACATTTTTAATTTATCTCTTCAAACAGGTGTAGTGTCTGATATGTGGAAGATGGCTAATGTAATTCCTATTTTTAAAGCAGGGGACAAGTCACTACCGTCAAATTACCGCCCAATAAGCCTGACCTCAATTGTAGGCAAATTACTAGAGTCAATTATAGCTGATATTATTAGAAGCCATCTAGATAACCATAATTTGATTAATGATACTCAGCATGGATTCACGAGGGGCCGTTCCTGCCTATCTAATTTATTAACCTTCTTCAGTAAAGCTTTTGAGGCTGTTGATCACGATAAAGAATTCGATATTGTTTATTTAGACTTTAGTAAGGCTTTTGATAGAGTGCTGCACTAGAGACTGTTAAAGAAAGTGGCAGCTCATGGCATTGGGGGAAAAGTGCTGTCATGGATCGACTCATGGCTCACCAATAGGAAGCAGAGAGTGTGCATAAATTGGGTTAAATCCGAATGGGGACTTGTAACAAGTGGTGTTCCACAGGGATCAGTCTTAGGCCCATTGTTATTTATAATATATATCAATGACCTTGACGAGGGAATTACTAGTGATATGAACAAATTCACCGACGACACGAAGATAGGTAGGATAATTGATTCAAACATAGATGTCATAGAATTTCAGGAAGATTTAGACAAACTTAATTCGTGGTCAGAAAAGTGGCAGCTGCAGTTCAATGTAGATAAATGCAAGGTTCTGAAGCTCGGGAGTGTCCATAACCCAAGCACTTATAAGTTAAATAACGTAGAACTTAGCCATACAGATTGCGAGAAGGACTTGGGGTTGATGGTAAGCAGCAACCTTAAACCAAGACAGCAATGCCTAAGCGTACGTAATAAGGCAAATAGATTACTGGGATTTATATCAAGAAGTGTTAGCAACAGAAGTCCAGAGGTTATATTACAGCTTTATACATCATTAGTAAGGCCTCACCTAGATTACGCAGCTCAGTTCTGGTCTCCATATTACAGAATGGACATAAATTCGTTAGAAAACATTCAGCGTAGAATGACTAAATTAATACATAGCATTAGAAATCTTCCTTACGAAGAAAGATTGAAGACCCTTAAATTACATTCACTTGTAAGACGTAGAATGAGGGGAGACATGATCGAGGTATACAAGTGGAAAATGGGTATTAACAAAGGGGATATAAATAAGGTCTTGAGGATATCTCTCCAAGAGAGAACCCGCAATAATGGATTCAAGTTAGATAAGTTTAGATTTAGAAAGGATATAGGAAAGTATTGGTTTGGAAATAGGGTAGTTGATGAGTGGAACAGTCTGCCTAGTAGGGTTATTGAAGCAAGGACCTTGGGTAGTTTTAAATTTAGGTTGGATAAATTCATGAGTGAGAGGGGTTGGATTTGAGAGGGACTCGCACATGAGTAAATATAATTATCAAAGCTTATTTCTTGGGTAGCATTGAAAATTGGGTTGAGCAAATATTCTGTTAGTGGGATGGATTGTGAAGGACCTGCCTAGTATGGGCCAACAGGCCTGCTGCAGTGTTCCTCCTTTCTTATGTTTCTTATGTTCTTAGCATATGTGTAGAGAACCTAGGATAACATCATACTTAGCAACATATGTGTAGAGAACCCAGGATAACATCATACATAGCAGCATATGTGTAGAGAACCTAGGATAACATCATACATAGCAGCATATGTGTAGAGAACCTAGGATAACATCATACATAGCAGCATATGTGTAGAGAACCTAGGATAACATCATACATAGCAGCATATGTGTAGAGAACCTAGGATAACATCATACATAGCAGCATATGTGTAGAGAACCTAGGATAACATCATACATAGCAGCATATGTGTAGAGAACCTAGGATAACATCATACATAGCAGCATATGTGTAGAGAACCTAGGATAACATCATACATAGCAGCATATGTGTAGAGAACCTAGGATAACATCATACATAGCAGCATATGTGTAGAGAACCTAGGATAACATCATACATAGCAGCATATGTGTAGAGAACCTAGGATAACATCATACATAGCAGCATATGTGTAGAGAACCTAGGATAACATCATACATAGCAGCATATGTGTAGAGAACCTAGGATAACATCATACATAGCAGCATATGTGTAGAGAACCTAGGATAACATCATACATAGCAGCATATGTGTAGAGAACCTAGGATAACATCATACATAGCAGCATATGTGTAGAGAACCTAGGATAACATCATACATGAGCATGTAGAACTGATATCATACATAGCATATGTGTAGAGAACCTAGGATAACATCATACATAGCAGCATATGTGTAGAGAACCTAGGATAACCCAGAACAGTCAGACAAAGTGACTTATTTCCGTTGGGCTCCTTAGATCTATTATTTACTAGGAAAGACGAGAAATTATCAACATTTATATAAATTATCCCAACTCATTTAGAAGATGCAGAGGAAAAAAAACAGCAAACTACAGTAGGATTAATTACACGAGTAATAGTTAAGATTATAGATAAAATTGTCCACCAATAATTGTGCTATTAAATGGATTAAGCATATACTCCAGAGAAGATAATATATACTAGTTGAAGAATGAGATATTTGTACAACATTTGGGAGTCTTTACTGAGGAAACGTTTCGCCAACCAGTGGCTTCTTCAGTCCAACGCAGAGAAGAACGGTGAAAGATGATGAGGAGAATGAGGTAATCAGTCCCTCAGCCTGGAGTGGATGTATTCAGTCCATCTATCTCAAGATTGATGGACTGAACACATCGACTCCAGACTGAGGGACTGATTACCTCTGATAAATAACATTCATCATTAATTAAGTGATTAAAGTTTACTTCATGTAATGATGAATTTGAAAAAAATATATTATCATAAAAAAACTGACAAAAATTATGTTAATATAATTTTCTTTTATAGCTGGGCTTGACAAAGCTCCTGGAGGGCGAAACGTTGCCACAATAAAAATGTCGCATTAATTGCACGTGTGTCATTCTACCTAACAGGAAGTAAGTGGCGCTGGTAATATGTATCCACTTCTATTCTTTTGCAATATATTGCAACATTTCAATGAACTTTACAATAAACATTAAAAGTTCATTAAAATTGATAATGGCAGACAATCTGAATCAAAGTTTTAACCAACAATTCGTCAGTGTTAGTGACAAACATTTAAGAGCCACGTAAGTTCCCCCGTCGTCTAGCAACATGTTCATTTTTCCACTAATCTACCTTGTCCATAATTACTATCGCATTTGCTTCGTCTGTTTCGTAAGGTGAAGTCCAGGAGCTTTCCTTAATTCATGGTATAACTTAATAAATCTTTAAAGACAGTTGTGTTACAGAGGTGTGAGCTTCGTCACAGAGAATGACTGACCTTGGTAACTAAAACCTAGATCGTTCATAAGTAAACATTGTGTTTAGTTAGCCAGGTCAGCCTGATGAACGTCACTCACTGGGTGTCGCGTAGCTGGATTGCTAGCGCACTCAGCTCACACACTGAGGTCCGGGGGTCGATCTCCGGTACGGGTGGGAACATTAGGATGTTTCCTTAAGATACCTGCTGTCCATGTTCACCTATCAGTAAAATAGGTACCTGGATGTGAGTCGTATCCTTGGGACAAAATTGACCTATTTTTTCCGAAATGCTCTGCATAACCAGGGGCTTTCTATATAGTACGTCACTGATGTCAACTATGGTCTGTAAACGTTGTATCATGTAAAATTATTATTATACGAAGGTCGTTGTCAAGTCCTAGTGCGTCCTTAGTGCGTATTTAGTGTAACTTTAGCATTCATCTAAGTCTTCTCTATGACTTAGTATGTGCGCTAGTTCAGCAGGTACATGAATTCCTGTCACCCTCCGAGGTTATTATCTACAAGGTATGGGTCTACAGTACCGTACCCTGTCTGGGTATGGGTCTACAGTACCATACCCTGTCTGGGTATGGGTATACAGTACCATCCCTGTCTGGGATGGTACGTGTGTGTCGACCATCCACTTACTGAGTGCAAGAAGGATCCTGCCTCAGAGACATGCACGAATATTATCTTGCCTGGTAGTTCATGGATGATTTTAATAATATAGACGTACAGGTACTGCTTAGTGAGTTAATAGACACTCAGAGTTCATGGGTGAGACTGGAGGAAAGTTGTATCAGGTTAAACATCATGTAGTGCCAATAAAATATCATGTAGTGCCAATAAAACATCATGTAGTGCCAATAAAACATCATAAGTACCAATAAAACATCATGTAGTGCCAATAAAACATCATGTAGTACCAATAAAACATCATGTAGTGCCAATAAAACATCATGTAGTGCCAATAAAACATCATGTAGTACCAATAAAACATCATGTAGTACCAATAAAACATGTAGTGCCAATAAAACATCATGTAGTACCAATAAAACATCATGTAGTGCCAATAAAACATCATGTAGTACCAATAAAACATCATGTAGTGCCAATAAAACATCATGTAGTGCCAATAAAACATCATGTAGTACCAATAAAACATCATGTAGTACCAATAAAACATCATGTAGTGCCAATAAAACATCATGTAGTACCAATAAAACATCATGTAGTACCAATAAAACATCATGTAGTACCAATAAAACATCATGTAGTGCCAATAAAACATCATGTAGTACCATTAAAACATCATGTAGTACCAATAAAACATCATGTAGTACCAATAAAACATCATGTAGTACCAATAAAACATCATGTAGTGCCAATAAAACATCATGTAGTACCAATAAAACATCATGTAGTGCCAATAAAACATCATGTAGTGCCAATAAAACATCATGTAGTACCAATAAAACATCATGTAGTGCCAATAAAACATCATGTAGTACCAATAAAACATCATGTAGTGCCAATAAAACATCATGTAGTGCCAATAAAACATCATTACATGTAAAATAACTTGATGTAACATGAAAACAGACTTACTTGAACCTGGACGGTGACTCTTAATTCTTCTTTCTTCTTCTTTTTCTTCTTCTTCTTTATTATTATTATATTCATAAGACGCAATCAAGTTCGACCCAGAAAAACAGAGTTCGTTCCAATTCCTTGTATCAAGAGCCTCTTACCGGCATCAAGAAGCCTCACTAGAGGCAGAGGCAGTAACTATGGTGGGGTTATGACAATATTAATTAAGTACACATAATAAAAATGCTACACTACTCTGAAGTTTTTAGCACTTGTAACACAAACGATATTTTTTTTAAAACAGCTTTATTGTAAATATAGCTGTACATATTCTTTATTGTTATTCAATAAAAGTTTAAAAGATTGTGAAGAACAACCCACGTCGGGGTGGAAATATTTAGCTCAAGATCTTTCGCGGTCTCGTGTGCGTCTTCAGGAGCTATGGATTGTTGCAAGACAGTAACAGAGACAGTGAGGCAGAAGGTATCAGTGGCAGCCCATGACACAGAGTGCACTCTGTTGCTGTCTTGCAACATTGCATAGCTCCTGACGACACATGAGACCGCGAAAAATCTTGAGCTAAAGATTTCCATCCTTATATGGCTTGTTCCACATTGTTAAGATCGTCTGTTTGTGATTGTTTTGCATTAAAAGACTATAACAAACTCAGTGCTATCGTAAATTAAATATATATCGACATATAAACACGTTTTCGTTTTAATTACAACAAGTATTATACTTCGTCATTACTTTAATTTTTGAAGGGGGGACCGGTAAGCCAGTGGAAGGCCTCGGTCAGATGACTAACAGCTCCTGCTGTGGGTCATCATATGACTAAAACCCTCGTCAGGAAACACTTGTCCTGTTTCCTGACAAATCTAATAGCTACCATTACAACAGGCTGAACACGCTAGCTGGAACACGCTAGCAGGAACACACTAGCAGGAACACACTAGCTGGAACACACTAGCAGGGACACACTAGCTGGAACACGCTAGCAGGAACACGATAGCAGGAACACGCTAGCAGGAACACGCTAGCAGGAACACGCTAGCAGGAACACACTAGCAGGAACACACTAGCAGGAACACACTAGCAGGAACACGCAAGCAGGAACACACTAGCAGGAACACGCTAGCAGGAACACGCTAGTTGGAACACGCTAGCAGGAACACACTAGCAGGAACACACTAGCAGGAACACGCTAGTTGGAACACGCTAGCAGGAACACACTATCAGGAACACACTTGCAGGAACACGCTAGTTGGAACACGCTAGTTGGAACACACTAGCAGGAACACACTAGCAGGAACACGCTAGTTGGAACACGCTAGTTGGAAGACACTAGCAGGAACACACTAGCAGGAACACGCTAGTTGGAACACGCTAGCAGGAACACACTAGCAGGAGCACACTAGCAGGAACACGCTAGTTGGAACACGCTAGCAGGAACACACTAGCAGGAACACACTAGCAGGAACACGCTAGTTGGAACACGCTAGTTGGAACACACTAGCAGGAACACACTAGCAGGAACACGCTAGTTGAAACACGCTAGTTGGAACACACTAGCAGGAACACGCTAGTTGGAACACGCTAGCAGGAACACACTAGCAGGAACACACTAGCAGGAACACGCTAGTTGGAACACGCTAGCAGGAACACACTAGCAGGAACACACTAGCAGGAAAACGCTACTTGGAACACGCTAGCAGGAACACACTAGCAGTAACACACTAGCAGGAACACGCTAGTTGGAACACGCTAGCAGGAACACACTAGCAGGAACGCACTAGCAGGAACACGCTAGTTGGAACACGCTAGCAGGAACACACTAGCAGGAACACACTAGCAGGAAAACGCTAGTTGGAACACGCTAGCAGGAACACACTAGCAGTAACACACTAGCAGGAACACGCTAGTTGGAACACGCTAGCAGGAACACACTAGCAGGAACACACTAGCAGGAACACGCTAGCAGGAACACACTAGCAGGAACACACTAGCAGGAACACACTAGCAAGAACACGCTAGTTGGAACACACTAGCTGGAACACGCTAGCTGGAACACGCTAGCAGGAACACGCTAGCTGGAACACGCTAGCAGGAACACACTAGCAGGAACACGCTAGCAGGAACACGCTAGCAGGAACACACTAACAGGAACACACTAGAAGGAACACGCTAGCTGGAACACACTAGCAGGAACACGCTAGCTGGAACACAGTAGCAGGAACACACTAGCAGGAACACGCTAGCAGGAACACGCTAGCAGGAACACACTAGCAGGAACACACTAGCAGGAACACACTAGCAGGAACACACTAGCAGGAACACACTAGCAGGAACACGCTAGCTGGAACACACTAGCAGGAACACACTAGCAGGAACACACTAGCAGGAACACGCTAGCTGGAACACGCTAGCAGGAACACACTAGCAGGAACACGCTAGCAGGAACACGCTAGCTGGAACACACTAGCAGGAACACGCTAGCTGGAACACGCTAGCTGGAACACGCTAGCAGGAACACGCTAGCTGGAACACGCTATCTGGAACACACTAGCAGGAACACGCTAGCTGGAACACGCTAGCTGGAACACGCTAGCAGGAACACGCTAGCAGGAACACGCTAGCAGGAACACGCTAGCTGGAACACACTAGCAGGAACACGCTAGCAGGAACACGCTAGCAGGAACACGCTAGCTGGAACACACTAGCAGGAACACGCTAGCATTAACACGCTAGCAGGAACACGCTAGCAGGAACACACTAGCAGGAACACGCTAGCAGGAACACGCTAGTAGGAACACGCTAGCAGGAACACACTAGCAGGAACACGGTAGCAGGAACACACTAGCAGGAACACGCTAGCAGGAAGACACTAGCTGGAACACGCTAGCAGGAACACGCTAGCTGGAACACGCTAGCTGGAACACGCTAGCAGGAACACGCTAGCTGGAACACGCTAGCATTAACACACTAGCATGAACACACTAGCAGGAACACACTAGCAGGAACACGCTAGCAGGAACGCACTAGCAGGAACACGCTAGTTGGAAAACACTAGCATGAACACACTAGCATGAACACACTAGCAGGAACACACTAGCAGGAACACACTAGCAGGAACACGCTAGTTGGAAAACACTAGCATGAACACACTAGCATGAACACACTAGCAGGAACACACTAGCATGAACACACTAGCAGGAACACACTAGCAGGAACACACTAGCAGGAACACGCTAGTTGGAAAACACTAGCATGAACACACTAGCATGAACACACTAGCAGGAACACGCTAGCAGGATCACGCTAGCAGGAACACGCTAGCAGGAACACGCTAGCAGGAACACGCTAGCAGGAACACGCTAGTTGGAACACGCTAGCAGGAACACACTAGCAAGAACACACTAGCAGGAACACGCTAGTTGGAACACGCTAGCAGGAACACGCTAGCTGGAACACGCTAGCTGGAACACGCTAGCAGGAACACGCTAGCTGGAACACGCTAGCAGGAACACACTAGCATGAACACACTAGCAGGAACACACTAGCAGGAACACGCTAGCAGGAACACACTAGCAGGAACACGCTAGTTGGAAAACTCTAGCATGAACACACTAGCATGAACACACTAGCAGGAACACACTAGCAGGAACACACTAGCAGGAACACGCTAGTTGGAAAACACTAGCATGAACACACTAGCATGAACACACTAGCAGGAACACACTAGCATGAACACACTAGCAGGAACACACTAGCAGGAACACACTAGCAGGAACACGCTAGTTGGAAAACACTAGCATGAACACACTAGCATGAACACACTAGCAGGAACACGCTAGCAGGATCACGCTAGCAGGAACACGCTAGCAGGAACACGCTAGCAGGAACACGCTAGCAGGAACATTATCATTTCGATACGAAACAATAGACTATAGGAATAAGTGTAGACGGACTGGGATGTGGGTAATTACCTTGCGATAAGTATTTCCTGGAGGAGGAAGAGACCTCCCTGCTGGTGCAGGCTGCTTCAGTAAGCAGTTCCTGGAGTGTTACCTCACCAGGGTCACCTTGCCAGAGGTGAACTGAAGGAGCCAACACTTGCTTAGAATATTTAGTTAGGTACCATGACTTGTACTACACAGGTGAGGTACCATGACTTGTACTACACAGGTGAGGTACCATGTCTTGTACTACACAGGTCAGGTACCATGTCTTGTACTACACAGGTCAGGTACCTACTCTCGTACTACACAGGTGAGGTACCATGACTTGTACTACTCAGGTCAGGTACCATGTCTTGTACTACACAGGTGAGGTACCATGACTTGTACTACACGGGTGAGGTACCATGACTTGTACTACACAGGTGAGGTACCATGTCTTGTACTACACAGGTCAGGTACCTAGTCTCGTACCACACAGGTCAGGTACCTAGTCTTGTACTACACAGGTCAGGTACCATGACTTGTACTACACAGGTCAGGTACCATGTCTTGTACTACACAGGTGAGGTACCATGACTTGTACTACACAGGTGAGGTACCATGACTTGTACTACACAGGTGAGGTACCATGTCTTGTACTACACAGGTGAGGTACCATGACTTGTACTACACAGGTCAGGTACCATGTCTTGTACTACACAGGTCAGGTACCATGACTTGTACTACACAGGTCAGGTACCTAGTCTCGTACCACACAGGTCAGGTACCTAGTCTCGTACCACACAGGTGAGGTACCATGACTTGTACTACTCAGGTCAGGTACCATGTCTTGTACTACACAGGTGAGGTACCATGACTTGTACTACACAGGTCAGGTACCTAGTCTCGTACCACACAGGTCAGGTACCTAGTCTCGTACCACACAGGTCAGGTACCTAGTCTCGTACTACACAGGTCAGGTACCATGACTTGTACTACTCAGGTCATGTACCATGACTTGTACTACACAGGTGAGGTACCATGTCTTGTACTACTCAGGTCAGGTACCATGACTTGTACTACACAGGTGAGGTACCATGACTTGTACTACACAGGTGAGGTACCATGACTTGTACTACACAGGTGAGGTACCATGACTTGTACTACACAGGTGAGGTACCATGACTTGTACTACTCAGGTCAGGTACTATGTATTGTACTACACAGGTCAGGTACCATGACTTGTACTACCTGGAGAGAATTCCAGGGGTCAACGCCCCCGCGGCCCGGTCTGTGACCAGGCCTCCTCTTGGACCAGAGCCTGATCAACCAGGCTGTTACTGCTGGCCGCACGCAGTCCAACGTACGAACCACAGCCCGGCTGGTCAGGTACCGACTTGAGGTGCCTGTCCAGTGCCTGCTTGAAGACAGCCAGGGGTTTGTTGGTAATCCCCCTGATGTATGCTGGGAAGCAGTTGAACAATCTTGGGTCCCTGACACTTATTGTGTTGTCCCTCAACGTGCTAGTGGCACCCCTGCTCTTCATTGGGGGGGGATGTTACATGCACTGCCGAGTCTTTTGCTTTCGTAGGGAGTGATTTTTGTGTGCAAGTTTGGTACTACTCAGGTCAGGTACCTAGTCTCGTACCACACAGGTCAGGTACCTAGTCTCGTACCACACAGGTCAGGTACCTAGTCTCGTACCACACAGGTCAGGTATCTTGTCTTGTTTTATACAGGTCAAGTACATTGTCTTGTACCACACAGGTCAGGTACCATGACTTGTACTACACAGGTCAGGTACCATGTATTGTACTATACAGGTCAGGTACCATGACTTGTACCACACAGGTTTAACACTTCCGCATGAATATAATAATGGTGTGCACGGGTCCCAGTAACGTACTGAAGACAACAGTGGAAACACAGAACAACCTTTGATTAAGAGAAAGTTTCACTATGTAGAGCGAAACGTTATCCAAATAAAAGCGTCCCACTGCGATCTTCTATTGAAGATCACATTTCGCTCAGTAGAGCTTTATTAAAGCATGATTTGACGAAGCTCTCCCCAGAGCCATGCACTGTCGTAATGAAAGTTCCTCCGGCATCTTGTGTCTTACCTGCAGTCATATATACTGGTACCGAGGTGTGTGTGTGTGTGTACTCACCTAATTGTACTCACCTAATTGTGGTTGCAGGGGTCGAGACTCAGCTCCTGGCTTCGCCTCTTCGCTGTCTGCTACTGGGTCTCTGCTCTCCCTGCTCCATGAGCTTTATCATACCTCGTCTTAAAACTATGTATGGTTCCTGCCTCCACTATATCTTTCTCTAGACTATTCCACTTCCTGACTACTCTGTGGCTGAAGAAATGCTTCCTAACATCCCTGTGATTCATCTGAGTCTTCAACTTCCAACTGTGTCCCCTTGTTGCTGTGTCCCATCTTTGGAACATTCTGTCTCTGTCAACCTTGTCAATTCCTCTCAGTATTTTATATGTCGTTATCATGTCCCCCCTATCTCTCCTGTCCTCCAAAGTCGTCAGGTCGATTTCCCTTAACCTCTCCTCGTAGGACATACCCCTTAGCTCCGGGACTAGTCTTGTTGCAAACCTTTGCACTTTCTCTAGCTTCTTTACGTGCTTGGATAAATGTGGGTTCCAAACTGGTGCTGCATACTCCAGTATGGGCCTAACGTACACAGTGTACAGGGTCCTGAACGATTCTTTATTAAGATGTCGGAATGCTGTTCTTAGGTTTGCTAGGCGCCCGTATGCTGCAGCAGTTATTTGGTTGATGTGCGCCTCAGGAGATGTGCCTGGTGTTATACTCACCCTAAGATCTTTTTCCTTGATTGAGGTTTGTAGTCTCTGGCCCCCTAGACTGTACTCCGTCTGCGGTCTTCTTTGCCCTTCCCCAATCTTCATGACTTTGCACTTGGTTGGGTTGAACTCCAGGAGCCAATTGCTGGACCAGGCTTGCAGCCTGTCCAGATCCCTTTGTAGTTCTGCCTGGTCCTCTTCCGATTGAATTCTTCTCACCAACTTCACATCATCTGCAAACAGGGACACTTCGGAGTCTATTCCTTCCGTCATGTCGTTCACAAACACCAGAAACAGCACCGGTCCTAGGACTGACCCCTGTGGAACCCCACTCGTCACCGGCGCCCACTCTGACACCTCGCCACGGACCATGACTCGCTGATCCATTGTAGTGCCTTCCCTGTTATCCCTGCCTGGTCCTCCAGCTTCTGCACTAATCTCTTGTGTGGGACTGTGTCAAACGCCTTCTTACAGTCCAAGAATATGCAATCTACCCACCCTCTCTCTCTTGTCTTACTGCTGTCACCCTGTCATAGAACTCCAGTAGGTTTGTGACACAGGATTTCCCGTCCCTGAAACCGTGTTGGCCGTCGTTGATAAGCTCATTCCTTTCTAGGTGCTCCACCACTCTTCTCCTGATAATCTTCTCCATGATCTTGCATACTATACATGTCAGTGACACTGGTCTGTAGTTTAGTGCTACGTTTCTGTCTCCTTTTTTAAAAATTGGAACTACATTTGCTGTCTTCCATACCTCTGGTAGTTGCCCTGTTTCGATAGACGTGTTGAAGATTGTTGTTAGGGGTACACATAGCTCCTCTGCTCCCTCTCTCAGGACCCATGGAGAAATGTTGTCCGGCCCCATCGCCTTTGAGGTATCTAGCTCGCTTAGTAGCCTCTTCACTTCCTCCTCAGTTGTGTGTATCGTGTCCAGCACCTGATGGTGTACCCTACCTCTCCTCCTTTCTGGAGACCTTTCTATTTCCTCTGTGAACACCTCTTTGAATCTCATATTGAGCTCCTCACACACTTTGTGGTCATTTCTTGTGACCTCCCCTCCTTCCTTCCTTCCTCAGCCTGATCACCTGGTCCTTGACTGTTGTTCTCCTCCTGATGTGGCTGTACAACAGCTTTGGGTCAGATTTTGCTTTCGCTGCTATGTCATTTTCGTATTGTCTTTGGGCTTCCCTTCTTACCTGTGCATATTCATTTCTGGCTCTACGACTGCTCTCCTTATTCTCCTGGGTCCTTTGCCTTCTATACTTCTTCCATTACCTGGCACACTTGGTTTTGGCTTCCCTGTACCTTTGGGTGAACCATGGGCTCATCCTGGCTTTTTCGCTTTTCCTGTTACCCTTGGGTATAAACCTCCCCTCAGCTTCCGTGCAAATTGTTGTCATATATTCCATCATCTCGTTTACCGACTTCCTGCCAGCTCTCTGTCCCACTGAACTCCGTGCAGGAAGTTCTTCATGCCCACGTAGTCACCTTTCTTGTAGTTTGGCTTCATTTGTGCAGCCCTTCCTGCTTCCCCTCCACTTGTAACTCTACTATGTAGCCGAAGCTTAGAACCATATGATCACTGGCCCCAAGGTGGCTTTCATGTGTGATGTCCTCAATGTCTGCGCTACTCAGGGTGAATACTAGGTCCAGTCTCGCTGGTTCGTCCTCCCTCTCTCTCTGGTATTGTCCCTTACATGTTGGTACATGAGATTTTCCAGTACCACCTCCATCATTTTAGCCCTCCATGTTTCTTGGCCCCCATGTGGTTCTAAGTTCTCCCAATCGATTTCCTTATGGTTGAAGTCACCCATGATCAGTAGCTTCGCCCTGCTCGCATGAGCCCTTCTGGCCAATTCGGCCAGTGTGTCAACCATCGCTCTATTACTCTCATCATACTCTTGCCTTGGTCTCCTGCTGTTCTGTGGTGGGTTATACATCACTGCAATTATCACCTTTGGACCTCCGGACTGAAGTGTTCCTATTATACAATCTCCTGCTTCTCCTCTGTCCCCTCTCTCCAGCTCATCAAAATCCCATCTGTTTTTGATCAGCAGTGCCACTCCTCCACCCTTTCTGTTCCCTCTGTCTTTCCTCAGGATCTGGTATCCCGTTGGAAAGATGGCATTTGTTATCATCCCTGTGAGCTTTGTTTCAGTGAGGGCTATGATGTCCGGTGATGCCGGTGATGCCGGTGTGTGTGTGTACTCACCTAATTGTACTCACCTAGTCGAGACTCAGCTCCTGGCCCCGCCTCTTCGCTGTCTGCTACTGGGTCTCTGCTCTCCCTGCTCCATGAGCTTTATCATACCTTGTCTTAAAACTATGTATGGTTCCTGCCTCCACTATATCTTTCTCTAGTCCATTCCACTTCCTGACTACTCTGTGGCTGAAGAAATGTTTCCTGACATCCCTTTGACTCATCTGAGTCTTCAGCTTCCAGTTGTGTCCCCTTGTTTCTGTGTTCCCTCTCTGAAACAACCTGTCAATATCTACCTTGTCAATTCCCCGCAGTATTTTGTATGTCGTTATCATGTCTCCTCTGACCCTTCTTTCCTCCAGTGTTGTTAGTCCTATTTCCCTCAATCTTTCTTCATAAGACAGACCCCTGAGTTGTGGAACTAACCTTGTCGCAAACCTTTGCACTTTCTCTAGTTTCTGTGTGTGTGTGTGTGTGTGTGTGTGTGTGTGTGTGAGTGTGTGTGTGTGTGTGTGTGTGTGTGTGTGAGTGTGTGTGTGTGTGTGTGTGTGTGTGAGTGTGTGTGTGTGGTGTGTGTGTGAGTGTGTGTTTGTGTGTGTGTGTGTGTGTGTGAGTGTGTGTGAGTGTGTGTGTGTGTGTGTGAGTGTGTGTGTGTGAGTGTGTGTGTGTGTGTGTGTGTGTGGAGTGAGTGTGTGTGTGTGTGTGTGAGTGTGTGTGTGTGTGTGTGTGTGTGTGAGTGTGTGTGTGTGTGTGAGTGAGTGTGTGTGTGTGTGTGAGTGTGTGTGTGTGTGAGTGAGTGTGTGTGTGTGTGTGTGTGTGTGTGTGTGTGTGTGTGTGAGTGTGTGTGTGTGAGTGAGTGTGCTGCTCATTATACTTATAAATAGACGATCAGTACAAAGAAAAATCTCCCAACTCCTGCCCCAAACATCTTGTTGCTGGGTGACGTCGACTTAATTAAAACACCTAAACTGGAGAAATGTAGCAAATAATGTTTTAGTAGACATAACCCCAGGAGGCAGTTCAGATGAAAATTCACACACACATGTGCTATTAAATCCCTACAACAAATGCACCTTAAGCCAGCAAATAGTGGAGCCAACAAGACTGGAAAATACACTTGGTCTCATCTTCCCTAACAATGTTGATCTGATACGAAATATAACAGTATCAAAGACAATACACTCAGATCGTAATATAACAGAAGTAGAGACGAGTGTGTGCAGGACTCCTGACCTGCATAAGGAGATCACTTATAAGGATGTCTTCACCAAATTCAACTTCAATAACAAAACAATTCAGTGGGAACAGATTAACCATGTCCTAAATGAAACAAGCTGGGAAGATATCCTAAACAACACAGAACAGAACCTGACCAGCGGGGCTGTGGTTCGTATGTCGGTTTACGTGCGGCCAGCAGTAACAGCCTCGTTGATCAGGCCCCGTTCCCCCCCCCCACGGTACACTTCAGGTATGTGTCCATATATCTAATAACTACCAAGATGCGGAGCCACGAACGCAGTGAGTGCAACACAATGAGTGCAACACATTGAGTGCAACACAGTGAGTGCAACACAGTGAGTGCAACACAGTGAGTGCAACATAGTGATTGCAACACAGTGAGTGCAACACAATGAATGCAACACAGTGAGTGCAACACAGTGAGTGCAACACAGTGAATGCAACACAGTGAGTGCAACACAGTGAATGCAACACAGTGAATGCAACACAGTGAGTGCAACACAGTGAGTGCAACACAGTGAATGCAACACAGTGAGTGCAACACAGTGAGTGCAACACCGTGAATGCAACACAGTGAGTGCAACACAGTGAGTGCAACACAGTGAATGCAACAGAATGCAACACAGTGAATGCAACACAGTGAGTGAGTGCAACACACTGAGTGCAACACAGTGAGTGCAACACAGCGAGTGCAACACAGTGAATGCAACAGTGAGTGCAACACAGCGAGTGCAACACAGTGAATGTAACACAGTGAATGCAACAGTGAGTGCAACACAGTGAATGTAACACAGTGAATGCAACACAGTAAGTGCAACACAGTGAATGTCACACAGTGAATGTAACACAGTGAGTGCAACAGTGAGTGCAACACAGTGAATGCAACAGTGAATGTAACACAGTGAATGCAACACAGTGAGTGCAACACAATGAGTGCAACACAGTGAAGGCAACACAGTGAATGCAACACAGTGAATGCAACACAGTGAGTGCAACACAGTGAGTGCAACACAGTGAATGTAACACAGTGAGTGCAACACAGTGAATGTAACACATTAAATGCAACACAGTGAATGTAACACAGTGAATGCAACACAGTGAATGCAACACAGTGAATGCAACACAGTGAGTGCAACACAGTGAGTGCAACACAGTGATTGCAACAATGGGTGCAACACAGTGAGTGCAACACAGTGAATGCAACACAATGAGTGCAACACAGTGAGTGCAACACAGTGAGTGCAACACAGTAAATGCAACACAGTGAATGCAACACAGTAAGTGCAACACAGTGAATGCAACAGTAAGTGCAACACAGTGAGTGTAACACAGTGAATGCAACACAGTGAGTGCAACACAGTGAGTGCAACACAGTGAGTTATACAAAGTTAGTGCAACACAGTGAATGCAACACAGTGAATGCAATACAGTGAATGCAACACAGTAAGTGCAACACAGTGAATGCAACAGTAAGTGCAACACAGTGAGTGTAACACAGTGAATGCAACACAGTGAGTGCAACACAGTGAGTGCAACACAGTGAGTGCTACAAAGCTGGTGCAACACAGTGAATGCAACACAGTGAGTGCAACACAATGAGTGCAACACAGTGAGTGCAACATAGTGAATGCAACACAGTGAGTGCAACACAGTGAATGCAACACAGTGAATGCAACACAGTGAGTGCAAAGCAGTGAGTGCAACACAGTGAGTGCAACACAGTGAGTGCAACGCAGTGAGTGCAACACAGTGAGTGCAACACAGTGAGTGCAACACAGTTAGTGCAACACAGTTAGTGCAACACAGTGAGTGCTACAAAGTTAGTGCAACACAGTGAATGCAACACAGTGAATGCAATACAGTGAATGCAACACAGTAAGTGCAACACAGTGAATGCAACAGTGAGTGCAACACAGTGAGTGCAACACAGTGAGTGCAACACAGTGAGTGCAACACAGGAGTGCAACACAGTGATGCAACACAGTAGTGCAACCAGATGCAACAGTGAAGTGCAACACAGTGAGTGCAACACAGTGAGTGCAACACAGTGAGTGCAACACAGTGAGTGCAAAATAACACAGTGAGTGCAACCAGTATGCAAACAGTGAGTCAACACAGTGAGTGCAACACAGTGAGTGCAACACAGTGAGACCAGTGAGCAACACAGTGAGTGCAACACAGTGAGTGAATGCAACAGCAGTGATGCAACACAGTGAGCAACAACAAACAGTGAGTGCAACAAATGAATGCAACACAGTGAGTGCAACACAGTGAGTGCAACACAGTGAGTGCAACACAGTGAGTGCAACACAGTGAGTGCAACACAGTGAGTGCAACACAGTGAGTGCAACACAGTGAGTGCAACACAGTGAATGCAACACAGTGAATGCAATACAGTGAATGCAACAGTGAATGCAACACAGTGAGTGCAACACAATGAATGCAACACAGTGAGTGCAACACAATGAGTGCAACACAGTGAGTGCAACACAGTGAGTGCAACACAGTGAGTCCAACACAGTGAGTGCAACACAGTGAGTGCAACACAGTGAATGCAACACAGTGAGTGCAACACAGTGAGTGCAACACAATGAGTGCAACACAGTGAGTGCAACACAGTGAGTTCAACGCAGTGAGTGCAACACAGTGAGTGCAACACAGTGAGTTCAACGCAGTGAGTGCAACACAATGAGTGCAACACAGTGAGTGCATTACAGTGAGTGCAACGCAGTGAGTGCAACACGGTGAGTGCAACACAGTGAATGCAACGCAGTGAGTGCAACACAGTGTGAACGCAGAGAGAAGGATGAGAGGCGCCGTGGTTCTGAGTGGCAACACCAGACAGGTGTTGACGAGTCAAGACATGTTATCTACAGCTCATGGGGAGCGCTAAACCCGTAGGATTATACAGCGCATGTGGGTGGATGGCAGGTATTCAGGCTTAATTCAGGGAACTGGAGCACAGATCCCATTCCCAAGATCAAGAGCCCCTCACCAGCGTCAAGGAAACCTCCCTTGAAGTGTCTACAGCTGGTAAACAAAGACAGCTGGGAAACAAAGACAGCTGGGAAACAAAGACAGCTGGCTCCCTGGTGTGTTTGTGCAGGTAGGTATTAGCAATGTAAATATACATCAAGCTGAAGTATGTATTACCAATGTATATAATGCAGAAGAAGGTATTAGGAATCAGAAGACGGCATAAATAAGTGTAGTTAGTTAACTCAACTACATTATCATGCATGGTAACATAAATTACTTAGGATAACCCCGCCAAAACTGGGCAGGAGCATCAAGATTCATGTAGCAAATCCTAGAGGAGGTGAAGGCTGTGGTGGTGGTCGTGATGGTGGTGGTGGTGGTGGTGGTGGTGGTGATCGTGGTGGTGGTGGTGATCGTGGTGGCGGTGGTGGTGATGGTGGTGGTGGTGGTGGTGTGTGGTGGTGGTGGTGGTGGTGGTGGTGGTGGTGGTGGTGTTGGTGGTGGTGGTGGAGGTGGTGGTGGCGGTGGTGGAGGTGGTGGTGGTGGTGGTGGTGGTGGTGGTGGCGGTGGTGGTGATGGTGGTGGTGGTGGTGGTGATGGTGGTGGTGGTGGTGATGGTGGTGGTGGCGGTGGTGGTGGAGGTGGTGGTGGTGGCGGTGGCGTGGTGGTGGTGGTGGTGGTGGTGGTGGCGGTGGTGGTGGCGGTGGCGGTGGTGGTGGCAGGTGGTGGTGGAGGTGGCGGTGGTGGTGGAGGTGGTGGTGGTGGTGGTGGTGGTGGTGGTGGTGTGTGGAGGTGGTGGAGGTGGTAGTGGCGGTGGTGGTGGAGGTGGTGGTGGTGGTGGTGGTGGTGGAATGATGGTGGTGGTGGTGGTGGTGGTGGAGGTGGTGGTGGTGGAGGTGGTGGAGGTGGTGGTGGCGGTGGTGGTGGATGGTGGTGGGTGGTGGTGGTGGTGGTGGAGGTGGTGGTGGCGGTGGCGGTGGTGGTGGTGGTGGTGGTGTTGGAGGTGGTGGAGGTGGTGGTGGCGGTGGTGGTGGAGGTGGTGGTGGTGGTGGTGGTGGTGATGGTGGTGGTGGTGGTGGTGGTGGAGATGGTGGTGGTGGAGTGGTGGTGGTGGTGGTGATGATGGTGGTGGCGGTGGTGGTGGAGGTGGTGGTGGCGTGGTGGTGGTGGTAGTGGTGGTGGCGGTGGTGGTGGTGGAGGTGGTGGTGGTGGAGGTGGTGGTGGTGGTAATGGTGGAGGTGGTGGTGGTGGTGGTGGTGGTGTTGGTGGAGGTGGTGGTGGTGGAGGTGGTGGTGGTTGTGGTGGTGGTGTTGGTGGTGGTGGTGGTTTAGATGGTGGTGGTGGGGATGGTGTTGGAGGAGGTGGTTGTGGTGGAGGTGGTTGTGGAGGTGGGGGTGTTATGGGGACTATAGAACCCAACATGTATTGATGTATTTGGGTGGCATTTACTCAGGAATACCTAATTATATTGAATTGATCACAATTTTGCTTAATGAGGTCTTGAGGTCAGGCCAACCTTAAGACTTAAAAAAGAAGCTGAATCAGCCTGATTTTCTCAATATAATAGGTTATAGTATACACACACATACACACATTTAAATAAGTAGTTTATAAAGTTGTGTTTCTCTTGTATATACACACATTTAAATAAGTAGTTTATAAAGTTGTATTTATCTTTGTAAAAGTAAATAAGGTGTATGAAAAAAAACAATTATTGTGGTAGCTAGGGAATTGTGCTTGTTGACATTATTTTGTTTGTTGTGCTTGTTGACATTATTTTGTTTGTTGTGCTTGTTGACATTATTTTGTTTGTTTGGAGTGGGAGGAGTTTAGAAGATCCTCCCTCCCTCTCTCTGACTCCAAGATGGCTTCAAGCTGATGGGAAGCACTGGTGTTTTTTTTTTCTTATATTCTGGGGATATATATATATCCCTGAATATATTATATTTTTTATAATGGTGGTTTAAATAACCCATTGAGAGGACTGATGAATGGTTTAGAGACAGCCCAGCTAATCATGAATGTAAGTATCACCCTAGACTATAAGACCTTACTGTTACTACCCCACACTAGAATATGTAGTGAGAACCTTGATGCTAACAAAGTAAAAGGAAAAATAACATAACAGTGATGGTGGTGGAGGTGGTGGTGGTGATGGTGGTGGTGGTGGAAGGTGAAGGCTGTAGTGGTTGTGGTTGTGGTGGTGGTTGTGGTTGTGGTGGTGGTTGTGGTGATGGTGGTGGTGATGGTGGTTGTGGCGGTGATGGTGGTGGAAGGTGAAGGCTGTGGTGGTGGTGATATTGGTGGTGGTGGTGATGGTGGTGGAAGGTGAAGGCTGTGGTGGTGGTGATATTGGTGGTGGTGGTGATGGTGGTGGAAGGTGAAGGATGTGGTGGTGGTTGTGGTGGAAGGTGAAGGCTGTGGTGGTGGTGGAAGGTGAAGGCTGTGGTGGTGGTGGTAGTGGTGGTGATGGAAGGTGAAGGCTGTGGTTGTGGTGGAAGGTGAAGGCTGTGGTGGTGGAAGGTGAAGGCTGTGGTGGTGGAAGGTGAAGGCTGTGGTGGTGGTGGAAGGTGAAGACTGTGGTGGTGGTGGAAGGTGAAGGCTGTGGTGGTGGTGGAAGGTGAAGGCTGTGGTGGTGGTGGTAGTGGTGGTGATGGAAGGTGAAGGCTGTGGTGGTTGTGGTGATGGTGGTGGAAGGTGAAGGCTGTGGTGGTGGTGGTGGGAGTCGTCAGTGTTACAGTGGACAGCGTTGGGTACACACGTGTTCTATACTCCAGCTTCTGAAGGTAAGAACACACTACTTGTACCACTCGCCTCGCCTTGTTCTTCCAGAGAAGAGGAACACCTGAGCGAAAATATTTGTGCACCATAAACATACATAAGAACAAAATATCTGCGCACCACCAACATATACAATTTTATTTATATTCGTAATACTTAAATAAAAAAAAAACTTGAGTATAAAGTTCCAATGAATCACGTGTGAGCTAAACTTTCCCATATCAGCTCATTCAGAGCTCATCTTAATTAATAATTATTTTTTTCTAAACACACAGTTATGCAGTAAAAACTTTAAGCGGAGTTTTGTTAAGTTCTGTTTAGAGATAGACGTTGTCCAAATAAAGCCTTGTTAAGCTTATGTTATTTTTTAACATGTCTCTGCCTGTGCTGGAAATATTACCTTCTATCATTGTTATACTTGATGAGCGTCACTGTGGAGGCGTTAGGTGTTCAGTGCTTAAATTTATACATCTCATACAAATTTATATGCCTCGTATAAGTCAAAGCCTGCTAGAAGGAAATGCTTAAAACTGTTGTTTCACAGTTAGTTAGTTTGATATCTTTATTATGCAGCCCATACCCATCCTGTGGGCGGTAGTCAAAAGATTACAGAGGTACATAATGGGTCCAGGGACTGGGCCCCAAAGTTTTGATAGCTGAGCAAGTTACAAAGTGTCCCGTGGGTTGGTAGGCAACGCTCTGGCCTCACAGTGTCCCGTGGGTTGGTAGGCAACGCTCTGGCCTCACAGTGTCCCGTGGGCTGGTAGGCAACGCTCTGGCCTCACAGTGTCCCGTGGGTTGGTAGGCAACGCTCTGGCCTCACAGTGTCCCGTGGGTTGGTAGGCAACGCTCTGGCCTCACAGTGTCCCGTGGGTTGGTAGGCAACGCTCTGGCATCACAGTGTCCCGTGGGTTGGTAGGCAACGCTCTGGCCTCACAGTGTCCCGTGGGTTGGTAGGCAACGCTCTGGCCTCACAGTGTCCCGTGGGTTGGTAGGCAACGCTCTGGCCTCACAGTGTCCCGTGGGTTGGTAGGCAACGCTCTGGCCTCACAGTGTCCCGTGGGTTGGTAGGCAACGCTCTGGCCTCACAGTGTCCCGTGGGTTGGTAGGCAACGCTCTGGCCTCACACAGTGTCCTGTGGTTCAGTCCCCGGCAGGGTGGAAACGTTGGGTATGTTTCCTTACACCTGCTGTTCCTGTTTACCTAGCAGTAAGTAGGTACTTAAGTGTTAGTCGATTGAAGGACCACACTGGAAATAAGACAGTCATCGTTGACGCACTGGCTTTCTTGGGTTATCCTGGGTGGCTAACCCTCCGGGTTAAAAACCTAAAGAAATCTTATTGTATCGTATTGAACCAGTTGAGGAATACTGTACCTCACCACTTTACTGAAGTCCCCAGCTCAGCCTGACATGCCAATGCCTCATGTATGCGTCCTATCCTGTGTGATGGAATATGACAGAGAAACTATGCTGTGTGGCGGACAATAACAGGAAACCATTATATGATGGGTATATTATATAACTTAGTTTGTACAGTGGTTTTATGTCGTAAATTATGTAAAATTTAAGACACCTGTTGTCCCTGTTCACCCATCAGTATAAAATGGGCATCTGGGAGTTAGTCGACTGGTGTGGGTCGCATCCTGGGACAAAACTGACATAATTTGCCCAAAATGGTTAGCATAACAAGAGGCTTTCTATATAGTAGTATGTCATTGATGTCAGCTAGGACTGTATACCTTGTACATGTATGTACTTGTAGAAAAAAAAGATACATTATTATATATTATTATTCTTGTAACATGTCATAAATGAGGGTAGTTACGCATTATATTGTAACCAATTATTATTACAGAAATGTAGAGAAAGTCACTTTTCATAGTACCAAGTTCTGACTTGTCTCTCTGTTTGATTAGAATATATAATGGTAAAGTAACGCGAGAGTTGACCTGGAGAAACTGGCAACAGTGTTTCCTGCGCTTCTGTTTAGAAAGTTTGTGGTGCTTCGTCACATGACCGGGACCCACCTCCCTCCCACATAACCCACCTCCCTCCCACATAACCCACCTCCCTCCCACATAACCCACCTCCGTCCTACATAACCCACCTCCCTCCCACATAACCCACCTCCGTCCCACATAACCCACCTCCCTCAGACATAACCCACCTCCCTCCCACATAACCCACCACCGTCCCACATAACCCACCTCCCTCAGACATAACCCACCTCCCTCCCACATAACCCCCTCCCTCCCACATAACCCACCTCCCTCCCACATAACCCACCTCCGTCGCACATAACCCACCTCCATCCCACATAACCCACCTCCCTCCCACATAACCCACCTCCGTCGCACATAACCCACCTCCCACATAACCCACCACCATCCCACATAACCCACCTCCCTCAGACATAACCCACCTCCCTCCCACATAACCCACCTCCGTCCCACATAACCCACCTCCCTCAGACATAACCCACCTCCCTCCCACATAACCCCCTCCCTCCCACATAACCCCCTCCCTCCCACATAACCCACCTCCTCCACATAACCCACCTCCATCCCACACTCCAACCCACCTCCCTCCCACATAACCCACCTGCGTCGCACATAACCCACCTCCATCCCACATAACCCACCTCCGTCCCACATAACCCACCTCCGTCCCACATAACCCACCTCCGTCCCACATAACCCACCTCCATCCCACATAACCCACCTCCGTCCCACATAACCCACCTCCCTCAGACATAAGCCACCTCCCTCAGACATAACCCCCTCCCTCCCACATAACCCCTCCCTCCCACATAACCCACCTCCCTCCCACATAACCCACCTCCATCCCACATAACCCACCTCCGTCCCACATAACCCACCTCCCTCAGACATAACCCACCTCCCTCCCACATAACCCCCTACCTCCCACATAACCCACCTCCCTCCCACATAACCCACCTCCGTCCCACATAACCCACCTCCCTCCCACATAACCCACCTCCCTCCCACATAACCCACCTCCATCCCACATAACCCACCTCCGTCCCACATAACCCACCTCCCTCAGACATAAGCCACCTCCCTCAGACATAACCCACCTCCCTCCCACATAACCCCCCTCCCTCCCACATAACCCACCTCCCTCCCACATAACCCACCTCCATCGCACGGTACTCGGGAGTTTGTTCCACTCATCCACAACTCTATTACCAAACCAGTGCTTTCCTATATCCTTCCTGAATCTGAATTTTTCCAACTTAAAACCATTGCTGCGAGTCCTGTCAATACAAGATATTTTTAGCACGCTATTTACATCCCCTTTATTTATTCCTGTTTTCCATTTATACACCTCAATCATTTTTTTTTTTTTTTTTAACACATCGGCCGATTCCCACCAAGGCAGGGTGGCCCGAAAAAGAAAAACTTTCATCATCATTCACTCCATCACTGTCTTGCCAGAAGGGTGCTTTACACTACAGTTATAAAACTGCAACATTAACACCCCTCCTTCAGATCAATCATATCCTCCCTAATTCTACGCCTTTCTAGAGAGTGCATATTCAGGGCCCTCAGTCTATCCTCATAGGAAAGTATGGGCCAACAGGCCTGCTGCAGTGTTCCTCCTTTCTTATGTTCTTATGTACATGGGATCAACTTTGTCATCCTCCTCTGTACGTTTTCCAGAGCATTTATATCCATTCTGTAATACAGTGACCAGAACTATTATTTATGCTTCTTGATATGAAGCCAAGGATTCTGTTCACTTTATTGCGAACACTTATGCACTGTTGTCTTGGTTTACTGCTAACCAGAACTCCTAAATCCTTTTCACAATCAGTAGTATTAAGATCTACATTATTTAGTTTATATGTAGCATGGTTATTTTCCTGTCCAACATTTAGAACTTTGCATTTGTCTATATTAAACTGCATCTGCCACTTCTCCGACCACTGCATCAGTCTATTCAAATCTTACTGGAGTGCTCTAATGTCCTCATTAGAATGAATTGGACGGCCTATTTTGGTATGAACAGCAAACTTGCTTATGTCGCTATTTATTCCCTCATCTATGTCGTTTATGTAAATTGTGAACAACGACAGGCCCAGCACTGACCCCTGTGGAACACCGCTTGTGACGTGCCCCCACTCTGATTTCTCTCCATTTATGCCAACTCTCTGCTGCCTATTTGTCAACCATGGAAAATAATTCTCCTCCTATTTAATAATAATAATAATATAATAATATTTTTATTTCATTGCAAGTTTACGTCGAGATTTTGTAATTATTATTATGAATTGAAGTGCAAGGAGAGCCACTATCATGCCATGGCATTATGGGCAGACTAATACTAGAGAAATTGATTAAGTTTGTTATAGTTAAACATTAGCTTAAGTTTATAGCAGATAATAAATTTACTCAAATTACAATCTGGGGATATTACATTGTGACAAAGAGTTTTGCAGGTTGGTTATATCAATAGTAAATATTGAAATTATATTATGGGAAAATAACACTGAGCATTGTTGAAATTAGTTTACAGTATGAGTATTTAGTTTAGGATGAGTAGGTGGTTTTTGAGAAGAGTCTTAAATTGATGTTCAGACAAGGTTATTTTAGTATTTACTGGTAATGAATTCCAAATTTTGGGACCCTTTATGTGCATAAAATTTTTACACAGGGTGATATATACACGGGGTATATCAAAAAGTGATCTGTGTCTTGTGTTATGGTCATGGGTCCTGTTAAAGTTGGTGAGGACAATTTTGAGCGGAGGGTTTATATTAGAGTGTAGAGTTCTATGTATGTAGTAGGCATTGGAATAAGTATGAATGTTCTTTATGGTGAGTAGTTTTAGACTTTTGAATATTGGTGGAGTATGCTGTCTAGAGTGGGAATTTGCTATCATTCTGACTGCAGCCTTTTGCTGGGTTATGAGTGGTCTAAGGTGATTTAATGTTGTTGATCCCCATGCACAGATTCTATAAGTGAGATAAGGGTAGATGAGTGAATGATAAGTAAGTAAGTTTATTCAGGTATACACAAATACAGTTACATAGATTATCATACATAGCAGCATATGTGTACAGAACCTAGGATAACCCAAAAAGTCAGTCAGAGTGACTTATTTCCATTGGGGTCATTTTAATACCTTAATATTTTACATTGTAGGATATATATGTTATTATATTATAAAGGATATATGTATACTAGGAATAAGGTAAAAAGAGTTATTTACATTTACATGTATGTTAGCTAAAAAAATAAAAAATCATTCTCCTCCCTCTGTCGCTACATTCATTAGGTACCTTTTGGGTCTCTTCTTGAACTGGCTGATGCTATGACTGGCTTTGACATGTGCAGGCAGTCTGTTCCATTCCTTTATTGCTGTACAATAAAAGGTGTTTGAAGCCTGGCCACTGACTGTGGGTACTACAAAGTTGTGCTCTCTCCCCCTAGTACTATGACTGCTTTGGTTCCCAGCCTTGACAAAATTAGCAGCAAGATATTCTGGACACTGTTTGTGAGCAATTTTATAAACTTGATTTACCTAAAGTTGTTTTACTCTGTCATCAACATTCAGCATATCCAATTGTTGTAATTCATCCTGGAATACATGTTCTCTTGGGCCCAGGTCCAGGATGAATCTTACCATTTTGTTCTGGGTGAGTTGCAGCTTATCTTTCAGTTTTTTTTTTTTTTGTCAAGGCAGAGTACCATGAAGAGCAAGCGTAGTCCATATGACATTGTATAAGGCTAGACATAGCGTCCTGCGAACCTCGGTAGGTAGACACTGTGCTTGTCTGTAGAGGAACTTCAGTCTGGCATTCGCTTTCTTTACTACACTGTTCCCTATTAATTCTCCTGACATGCATGGGTCAAAGGGGGTTCTGAAGTGATGGATTCCCCATTACACCGGACATTAAAATTATTTACCCTTGTCAGTTTATATTTCGTGCCAAAAAATATGGCTTCTGTTTTCCCAAGTTGTAACGATAGTTTGTTGTCTACTAACCATTTGCTGCAGGACTCCAGTTCCAGTGTTAATACATTAGCTATATCTTGTGGGTCTTTACCTGACACTAACAGAACACTGTCATCCGCATACAATAGGAGTTTGCACTTGACACTGATGGGCATGTTATTTACATTACACAGGAATAATAAGGGACCCAGAATACTACCTTGGGGAACTCCACATGCTATCGGCAGTGGTTCTGATTCTGTTTTGTTGATTTTGACAATTTGTTTCCTGTTGCTAAGATAGCAACATGAGTAAAAGGTAGATGGGATACAAGGAAAATAGAAGCAGTAAGTAAGAGAGAGGTGAAGGTTTATGAACTAAAAGAGGAGGCAGTTAGGGTAAGATATAAACAACTATTGGAGGATAGATGGGCTAGTGAGAGTGTAGGCAATGGGTTAGAAGATGTATGGGGTAGGTTTAAGAATGTAGTGTTAGAGTGTTCAGCAGAAGTTTCTGGTTACAGGAAAGTGGGTGCGTGAGGGAAGAAGAGCGATTGGTGGAATGATGATTTAAAGAGAGTAGTAAGGGAGAAAAAGTTAGCATATGAGAGATTTTTACAAAGTAGAAGTGATGCAAGGAGGGAAGAGTATATGGAGAGAAAAAGAGAGGTTAAGAGTGGTGAAGCAATGTAAAAAGAGAGCAAATGAGAGAGTGGGTGAGATGTTATCAACAAATTTTGTTGAAAATAAGAAAAAGTTTTGGAGTGAGATTAATAAGTTGAGGAAGCCTAGGGAACAAATGGATTTGACAGTTAAAAATAGGAGAGGAGAGTTATTAAATGGAGAGTTAGAGGTATCGGGAAGATGGAGGGAATATTTTGAGGAGTTGTTAAATGTTGATGAAGACAGGGAAGCTGTGATTTCGTGTATAGGGCAAGGAGGAATAACATCTTATAGGAGTGAGGAAGAACCAGTTGTGAGTGTGGGGGAAGTTCGTGAGGCAGTGGGTAGAATGAAAGGGGGTAAGGCAGCTGGGATTGATGGGATAAAAATAGAAATATTAAAAGCAGGCGGGGATATAGTTTTGGAGTGGTTGGTGCTATTATTTAATAAATGTATGGAAGAGGGTAAGATACCTAGGGATTGGCAGAGAGCGTGTATAGTTCCTTTGTATAAAGGCAAAGGGGACAAAAGAGAGTGCAAAAATTATAGGGGAATAAGTCTGTTGAGTGTACCTGGTAAAGTGTATGGTAGAGTTATTATTGAAAGAATTAAGAGTAAGACGGAGAGCAGGATAGCAGATGAACAAGGTGGCTTTAGGAAAGGTAGGGGGTGTGTAGACCAAGTGTTTGCAGTAAAACATATAGGTGAACAGTATTTGGGTAAGGGTAAGGAGGTTTTTGTGGCATTTATGGATTTGGAAAAGGCGTATGATAGGGTGGATAGGGGGGCAATGTGGCAGATGTTGCAGGTGTATGGAATAGGAGGTAGGTTACTGAAAGCAGTGAAGAGCTTTTATGAGGATAGTGAGGCTCAGGTTAGAGTGTATAGGAGAGAGGGAGATTATTTCTTGGTAAAAGTGGGCCTTAGACATGGATGTGTGATGTCACCTTGGTTGTTCAATATATTTATAGATGGGGTTGTAAGAGAAGTGAATGCGAGGGTCTTGGCAAGAGGTGTGGGGTTAAAACATAAAGAATCAAATACTAACTGTGAGTTGTCACAGTTGCTTTTTGCTGATGCTTTTGGGAGATTCTGAAGAGAAGTTACAGAGGTTGGTGGATGAATTTGGTAGGGTATGTAAAAGAAGAAAATTGAAAGTGAATATAGGAAAGAGTAAGGTGATGAGGATAACAAAAAGATTAGGTGACAAAGGATTGGATATGAGATTGGAGGGAGAGAGTATGGAGGAGGTGAATGTATTCAGATATTTAGGAGTGGACATGTCAACAGATGGGTCTATGAAGGATGAGGTGAATCATAGAATTGATGAGGGGAAAAGGGTGAGTGGTGCACTTTGGAGTCTGTGGAGACAAATAACTTTGTCCATGGAAGTAAAGAGGGGAATGTACGAGAGTATAGTTATACCATCACTCTTATATGGGTATGAAGCATGGGTGATGAATGTTGCAACGAGGAGAAGGCTGGAGGCAGTGGAGATGTCATGTCTGAGGTCAATGTGTGGTGTGAATATAATGCAGAGAATTCGGAGTTTGGAAATTAGGGGGAGGTGCGGGATTACCAAAACTATTATTCAGAGGGCTGAAGAGGGGTTGTTGAGGTGGTTCGGACATGTAGAGAGAATGGAATGAAACAGAATGACTTCGAGAGTGTATAAATCTGTAGTGGAGGGAAGGCGGGGTAGGGGTCGGCCTAGGAAAGGTTGGAGGGAGGGGGTAAAGGAGGTTTTGTGTGCGAGGGACTTGGACTTCCAGCAAACATGTGTGAGCGTATTTGATAGGAGTGAATGGAGACAAATGGTTTTTAATATTTGACGTGCTGTTGGAGTGTGAGCAAAGTAACATTTATGAAGGGATTTAGGGAAACCGGCAGGCCGGACTTGCGTCCTGTAGATGGGAAGTACAGTGTCTGCACTCTGAAGGAGGGGTGTTAATGTTGCAGTTTTATAACTGTAGTGTAAAGCACCCCTCTGGCAAGACAGTGATGGGGTGAATGATGATGAAAGTTTTTCTTTGTCGGGGCACCCTGCCTTGGTGGGAATCGGCCGATGTGTTAATAAAAAAAATAAAAAAAGATAGGTCTTAAACCAGTCTATGGAACCTATGCCGATAGCTTGAAGTTTCTTACATAATATATTGTGGTTGACAGTATCGAAGGCCTTTTGCAAGTCTAAGGTTACCATTCCTATGAGGTTCCCTATTGACATTTCAGTTCTTATGTAATCCATCAGATTAATTAGGGAGGTGTCGGTTGAGTAAGATCTCCTGAAGCCTGATTGGTAACTATGAAGAATGTTGTTGTCACTAAGATACTTAACTACTTGACAGTACACCGCCCTCTCTAGAATTCTGGATATTACACTGAGTATACTAACAGGCCTATAGTTGCTGACATCAGACCTACTATTTTTCTTGAAGATAGGTGTAACTCTGGCCTCCTTGAACCCCTCTGGTACTGTATTAGTGGTGATGGACAAATTTATTATGTGAGCAATGGGGATTGCCAGTTCAGAGGCACCATCTTTTAGGAACTTAGACGGGATGTTATCTGGGCCGGTGCTCTTAGTTGGGTTTAACCTGCTTAATTCTTTTTGCACGAAGTCATGAGATACACTTACTAGTCGACAACTGTTTGGAGTTACCCCTTTATTGGTATAGTATGTTTTAAACTTATCAGAGTCTGTGTTAAAGATATTTGATGCAGCTGGTAGCTTACTTACTAGTGTTGATGCGACAGTTGTGTAGTATGAATTAAAACAATTTGCCACTTTAGTTGTTTCGTGGCATACCTCGTTATCGACATTTAGTACTATGATAGATCTATCTACGGGTTTATGTCTATACCCCAACAGTTTTAGTTGTTGCCAGAGCTTTCTAGGGTTATTCTTGTACTCTTCGAATTTTGAGCAATAGTGCCTTGCCTTTGTGCCTTTTATAAGCCTCTGCACTCTGTTCCTCACCCTTTGGAATTCATTTAGTGCTGTAATATCCTGTCTGCCTTAAATCTTTTTATCAACTGGTCTCTGAATTTCATATTATCTAATATCTCAGTAGTCATCCAGGGTTCAGTTCTTCGTTTAATCCTAACCTTTTTTCTGGTGCAATATTATCAAGGATGACAGTGAACATTGTTTTGAATTTTTCCCAGGCATCATTTACGTCCGTGCAACTTGTTATCAATGACCAGTCACAATTGTGTAGCATATTTACCAGTGTTTCTTTACTGTAGTTTCTAGTTGACCTAATTTTTATTGTCCTGTGTAGGCCTATCCGTTCCCTAGTTATTTTACTGGTACAGTAAATGATGAAATGATACTAAGACCTGTGGTAATGACGCTTGACTGACTAATGTTCTCAGAGAACTGTGTGATCCTGGTTGGTGTATTAATTAGTTGCGTGTAACTATTTAAATCCAGAATTTGCTTATACCTTTTACATAGCCCGTTATTTTGCTGTTGAAAACAGATGTTGAAGTCTCCTAGTATTACTGTCTCGTCATTGTTATTAAGACCGGACAAGACTCTCGGAAAGTCCTCTAAGAACTGGTCATGGGTGGGAGGGCGATAACTAGTTCCTACTAAGATGGGTTTGGTCTTGGGAAGCAACACTTCAAACCATAGAATCTCCAGTTTATTGTCATTTAAATCAGGTCTTGGATTATAGGCTAAGTCGTTCCTTATGTAGGCACATACCCCACCACCTTTTCTATTAATATCTAAGCGTTTTATATTGTAACCTTCTATTTTGACCTCGTCGTCAGTCACCGTATCATCCAACCAGGATTCCGAGATGGATATAACTGCCGATCTAGTTCTGTTAGCTAGAATCCTAATCTCTGCCAATTTTGGAAGAAGTGATCTTGCGTTGACATGAATAAAGTGAAGGCCTGTTTTCATAAAACCATCATAATCATCAATATATGGCAAGGTGTCATTAACATTAAAAATAGGTAAATCAATGTCATCATTGCTAAAGGGTAACTGTGCTAAAGTGCAGTTGTTACAAACAAAATGAAATCTGGCACCATTACCATAATTGAACACACATCCATTATGCACCCAACCCTTAAACATTTTACATACAGTAAGTTTACTGTTCTTCTTTCGAACCTTAGTACAGTGTATATATATGTCTGGTGGTGTCTGAGATATTAAGAATGGTTCTATTGTTTCACATTGACCTATCTGTGTATTAGATATATAGTTAAGGTTATCATTACTAGTTACTAGACAGTCATTATCACCATGACTTATCTGTCTGTTTTGCACATTGTTACAAAATGACACGATATCTATTAGTAATAGACATCTCCAGTGAACACTAGAAAGGATAGCCCTTCTAGCATCCAGCCTGTTACTGGGCTTTTGCAACAAAGTCAGTATCCTGGTCCAGTTATCCGATATATTCAATAAGCTCCAGGAGGATTACAACAGATAGGGTACTAACCAAAGCATAAAATTTAATATGTTTATTAACAATGTTAGTGTCTAGGGTTTCAAAGTAAATAAATGTACATATGATCAGGATGTTCGTTAAGTAATGCATTAGGAGATTAATTAGGAGGTTAGCTCCTACACTTCTCTCATATACCATAAGGCTGTGCTGAGGGCACATATATCCAAATGACTCTGAAGTACCATCAGGTACAATGTCAGTAATTACAATAATACAGATATATGCAAATAAGAATATATGTGTGTATGAGTGAGCTCCAGGTAACTCTAAGACCAGTGTCCGACTGAACAACTCATAAGCTAGCTTCTCTAACAAACTGACAATCAGAACAGCTTGATTGACCAATAAAATGACCAATTCGCAGAACAGCAATATAACAGGCAACAGCAACACAGCGTCAGGAACAAGGAGATAGAAAATCGACCCTAACTGGGGACCATCAATAGATCCTTCAAAATAGTCACAAAACTCCCTTATTACTGAATCCAGGTTCAGCATAAAAATCCCAGACTGTGACGGTGCACAGATGCCTTATCGAATTACGTCAGGAGCTGTAGCTAGAGACCTGAGTTATCTCAGAGTGTCAATGTGACACACAACCCTGAAAAACGTCGAAAATCAATGTCTAGTCTATCCTCTGTGAACAGAGTTACACATAGTCCTGAGAAGTATGTTTCGTCTCACCACCGTAAATAGTCTAAATGGCGAGAAAACAAGCAGAGACAGGAGAGAGGTGTTGACTCAACGATGTCCAGCTGCGTAGTGCTCTGGAGCAAGGAGAAGCAGCCACCCACCTCAGGTGGAATCACGTGACTCCCTCCCAGCAACTAGACGCCGGCAACATAACAAGCGTAGTGTCATAATCGGTAGTTTGCCAACTCCAAGGCAGCTACTACAAACATGAGCACAATTTATAGTGTTACATCCTACCTATTACAAAAGCTAAGTCAAATAATGTCAAATATAAGTCCAATAATAATATAAAGCACGATATTAATGATTTAGCTATTATCGAGAATATCAGCAATATAAAATTATAGAAAATGGAAATATACATAAAATATATCATAAACAGGTATATACATTGGGGCCCATTTTAAGGTCACAATACACCTGTACCATAGTTTGAGGTCCTGGATTAGTATGAATATCACCACTTAATATCGCCACTATAAAAGCTGTGCACCACTGTTTTTGTTTGGATATGTGGTGTTGCCAAACCTTGCGGCGATAGTGGCACTTACGTTTCTGGTAAGATGGCCAATGTTGGGCTTTCACTTTCCAGGGAGCTATCACCCCATTCATCTTTTCCAGTCCCCATGACTGATTTCCTTCTTCAGAGAAATGCAGTATAATGATAAATATCATTATGGCAGCCTGAACACCTCTTACGCCAGCCATGGTCACTCTTCACTCTATTCACAACAAAAATTTGTTTTCTTTTTTTTACTTTTTATTAAAAAGAAACCACTGATCCTATTAGACACCTAGCAATGGCCAAGTAGCTACTCTAGAAATCACCACTGATTACTAGTAAATTTTCTGTTATCACATACCCCCATTACCCCTTACTTATCCCCTTACTTCAGAAACTCCCTTCACTCCTCACTTCACAGTCCGGCTTCACCTATCACACTTCTATCTCATTTCCATCCTGGCAGGGTAAAAATAAGTTTTAATCAATGGCGATGTCTGTCCAAAGCCTCATCAATCCTATTTAGCGGGGCTCCTCGTGTTGCTATTCCTCGTAGAGTTGATGTGTCAGCCATTTTTAAAAGCAGTGAGGGAAAAAACGGCCACTGCCCCTGACAGATTCCTTGGAGCTTTGTCGTTAGATTTGGCGTTTTCTCCCATGTTTCCCTCCTAATGTACACTGGTCAGTTAATATGGAAGTCAGCTATTGAAAAAATATCCTTGGCTGTTTAACTATTGACTTCCCACATTTAGCACTGAGGGAAAGAACCGCCGCCGCTATAGCCTGATAGTTTCCTTGGAGTTTGTTTTGTAGATTTAGTGGTTTCTCCTGTGTTTCCTCCCATTAACACTGCTGCAGTTGATATGATGGTCAGCTACTGTCAGTATAGTTAGAATGTCGCTTCGTAGTTGTACATCTGTCAGTAGCTGGTGATTGAATGGCAGTCAGCCATGTTTAAATGTTCACTTCCTTCCCTCACTTGGCACTGAGGGTAAAAACCGACACTACTCTACACTACAAACCTGTCAGTTTCCTTGTAGTTTTGTTGATTAGGTTTTCCCTTATGTTGACTTCACATTGAACACTGTGCAGTTGATATAGGAGTCAGTTACTGCAGTGTAGTGGAAAACGTTGCTTGTCAGGATTGTACGTCTGGTAGCGGGTCTGGTATTTGAATGCCGGTCGCCTCTTTTGGTCATATTTGGTCAATTTCGCTGTAGTCACCGTCAGTTTTCTTGTTACTATAAGTTCCTTGTATGTTGTTGCAACAGTTCTTGCAAATAGGCCATCACTGGAGTTTGGGTCGGCCCAGGGAATGGCAAATATAGGAGCAGCCGTTGGTGCTGCTGCCTGGGTCATGACCCAGCATTGGGAGCAAGGAGAGCTGATTGAGACACATAGTAGCATATCTTTGATAGTATGCTGTCTTTGAGATTTTCTTGGAAATTTGTTGTATGTGTGTTTGGAATTTGAGGCTACTGTCAAGGTGGATTCCTAGGAATTTTCCCTCTGTGAATCTTGTGATGGGTGATCCATTGAGCGTTATGTTAAGTGGAACATTTGTGGCTTTGTTTCCAAACTGGATGAAATAGGTTTTGTCAGTATTGAGAGTAAGCTTATTAGTCATCATCCAGGTAGATATTTTCTGTAATTCAGCATTAACAGGGTTGGCCAGTATGACTGGGTTTGGGTGAGACAAGACATATGTAGTGTCATCTGCAAACAATATGAGTTTGAGTAGTTGTGAAGCATTCGGTAGGTCATTGATGTAAATGAGGAATAGGAGTGGTCCCAGGACACTTCCTTGTGGGACACCGACTGTAATTTGTTGGGTGGAAGAGTTAGCTCCATTTGTGTACACGTATTAGCTTCTGTTACTAAGGTATGACTTTAGGTAGTTGAGTGAGTGCCCTCTTATACCATAGTGTGCTAATTTTGTGAGCAGTAAATCATGGTCGACTGTATCAAAAGTCCCAGTGGGACTTCTTTATTCTCAAAAGCGGTGTATATTAGCTCTAGCATGTGTATAATAGCATCATTTGTGCTTTTGTTAGTCCTGAATCCAAACTGACAGGGGTTGAGTACGTTGTGTGAGACGAGGTAGGGATAGATCTGCCTATGAATTAATTTTTCAAAGATTTTAGAGAGCAGAGGTAAGTTAGATATTGGTCTATAATTATTCAAGTCTGCTTGATCACCTCCTTTGTGGATCGGGGTGACTCTCGCTACTTTGAGAATTGATGGGAAGGTAGAGGCTTCAATGGATTTGTTGAAGAGTGTTGCAGGAACGCCCTTTTTTAAAACCGTGCTGAGATTCGTTGATCAATTTATGCTTTTCAAGATAGCTACTTGCGTCTTTAATAACTGATTCTACTCCAGGAAGATATTTGACATAACATAAGCAACCCAACTGGCAGAGTACTCGCTGACTTGTATATGGAATACCTTGAAGCACAGAGGCTGTCTGATATTATCCCCAACAGCATCACGTGGCTACATTATGTAGATGACATCTTGATCATCATGCCCAGACAAATAGACCAAGAAACTACAGGAAGATCTCAACCAAGTAGAGTCACCACTCAACCAAGTAGAGTCACCACTCAACCAAGTAGAGTCACCACTCAACCAAGTAGAGTCACCACTCAACCAAGTAGAGTCACCACTCAACCAAGTAGAGTCACCACTCAACCAAGTAGAGCCACCACTCAACCAAGTAGAGCCACCACTAAACCAAGTAGAGTCACCACTCAACCAAGTAGTCACCACTCAACCAAGGAGAGCAACCACTCAACCAAGTAGAGTCACCACTCAACCAAGTAGAGTCACCACTCAACCAAGTAGTCACCACTCAACCAAGGAGAGCAACCACTCAACCAAGTAGAGCCATCATTGAAATTCACACTGGAGGAAAAAGTCTAAGACAAACTTCCATTTGTACAAGTGTTTCCGTATAAAGAGAGAAGCTTGGTAATAAAGTATATATCAGAGATGACGGTGACCTCGTGCATGTTTGTTCCGGCCAGGACACTAAACCAAGTTGTGGGTGGTAACTGTTCGTTCCAGCCAGGACACTAAACCAAGTTGTGGGTGGTAACTGTTAGTTCCGGCCAGGACACTAAACCAAGTTGTGGGTGGTAACTGTTAGTTCCGGCCAGGACACTAAACCAAGTTGTGGGTGGTAACTGTTAGTTCCAGCCAGGACACTAAACCAAGTTGTGGGTGGTAACTGTTAGTTCCAGCCAGGACACTAAACCAAGTTGTGGGTGGTAACTGTTAGTTCCGGCCAGGACACCAAACCAAGTTGTGGGTGGTAACTGTTAGTTCCAGCCAGGACACCAAACCAAGTTGTGGGTGGTAACTGTTAGTTCCAGCCAGGACACCAAACCAAGTTGTGGGTGGTAACTGTTAGTTCCAGCCAGGACACCAAACCAAGTTGTGGGTGGTAACTGTTAGTTCCGGCCAGGACACCAAACCAAGTTGTGGGTGGTAACTGTTAGTTCCGGCCAGGACACAAACCAAGTTGTGGGTGGTAACTGTTAGTTCCGCCAGGACAACAAACCAAGTTGTGGGTGGTAACTGTTAGTTCCAGCCAGGACAACAAACCAAGTTGTGGGTGGTAACTGTTAGTTCCAGCCAGGACAACAAACCAAGTTGTGGGTGGTAACTGTTAGTTCCAGCCAGGACACCAAACCAAGTTGTGGGTGGTAACTGTTAGTTCCGGCCAGGACAACAAACCAAGTTGTGGGTGGTAACTGTTAGTTCCGGCCAGGACAACAAACCAAGTTGTGGGTGGTAACTGTTAGTTCCAGCCAGGACAACAAACCAAGTTGTGGGTGGTAACTGTTAGTTCCGGCCAGGACAACAAACCAAGTTGTGGGTGGTAACTGTTAGTTCCGGCCAGGACAACAAACCAAGTTGTGGGTGGTAACTGTTAGTTCCGGCCAGGACACAAACCAAGTTGTGGGTGGTAACTGTTAGTTCCGCCAGGACAACAAACCAAGTTGTGGGTGGTAACTGTTAGTTCCGGCCAGGACAACAAACCAAGTTGTGGGTGGTAACTGTTAGTTCCGGCCAGGACAACAAACCAAGTTGTGGGTGGTAACTGTTAGTTCCGGCCAGGACAACAAACCAAGTTGTGGGTGGTAACTGTTAGTTCCGGCCAGGACAACAAACCAAGTTGTGGGTGGTAACTGTTAGTTCCGGCCAGGACAACAAACCAAGTTGTGGGTGGTAACTGGATATGAAGCATGGAGTATCTTGGAGATGAATTTTCATACAAACAATGAGTACACTAATTTACACTTTCCGACACACTTTATCAGCGTTCAGGACTACGAGAACACCAGCGTTCAACACTACGAGAACACCAGCGTTCAACACTACTAGGACGAGAACACCAGCGTTCAACACTACTGGGAAAACCGGAGAAAACACCAGCGTTCAACACTACTGGGACGAGAACACGCGTTCAGCTACGGACGAGAACACCAGCGTTCATCACTACTAGGACGAGAACACCAGCGTTCAACACTACTAGGACGAGAACACCAGCGTTCAGCACTACTAGGACGAGAACACCAGCGATCAACACTACTAGGACGAGAACACCAGCGTTGAGCACTACTAGGACGAGAACACCAGCGTTCAACACTACTAGGACGAGAACACCAGCGTTCAGCACTACTAGGACGAGAACACCAGCGTTCAACACTACTAGGACGAGAACACCAGCGTTCAGCACTACTAGGACGAGAACACCAGCGATCAACACTACTAGGACGAGAACACCAGCGTTGAGCACTACTAGGACGAGAACACCAGCGTTCAACACTACTAGGACGAGAACACCAGCGTTCAGCACTACTAGGACGAGAACACCAGCGTTCAACACTACTAGGACGAGAACACCAGCGTTCAGCACTACTAGGACGAGAACACCAGCGTTCAACACTACTAGGACGAGAACACCAGCGTTCAGCACTACTAGGACGAGAACACCAGCGTTCAACACTACTAGGACGAGAACACCAGCGTTCAGCACTACTAGGACGAGAACACCAGCGTTCAACACTACTAGGACGAGAACACCAGCGTTCAGCACTACTAGGACGAGAACACCACTAACACATACATAGTCATGCCAAACACCAGCATTGTTCAAAACATTTCTCACACTAATCCAGATTAAGATTACAATAACTACCACTACTACTACTACTACTACTACTACTACTACTACTACTACTACTACTATTACTACTACTACTACTACCACACATTCCCTAAATTTGTATGCTATGACTAGAAGTAGTATGAAATTTTAGAATTAGTTTGACCGACATGTTTTTTTTTATAATACACGACTTTCTTTTGAACGTCCGGTTATAATTGTGTCAAAGTTGCAACCAAACGAAGTACAAACCCGTCCATTTTAACTTCTGTGTTTGTTACTAAAGAAATAATGATTTTTCGTATTGGTTTTCATGTATTATTGTTGCGTCCATCACTATAGTGTTTCAGTATGTCTGAAGGTCTGGCTGGTTAATCTGAAAATGCCAAGACACGATCATCAAATAAATTACATCACCATTAGCAGGTCCCGTCTATGTTTACATGACCACCATTACTGTACTACTACCACCACTATCACTGCTGTTGCTGCTGCTGCTGCTGTCGCTGCTGCTGTTGCTGCTGCTGTTGCTGCTGCTGCTGCTGCTGCTGTTTCTGCTGTTGCTGCTGCTGCTGCTGTTGCTGCTGCTGCTGCTGCTGTTGCTGCTGCTGTTGCTGCTGCTGTTGCTGCTGCTGCTGCTGCTGCTGCTGTTTCTGCTGTTGCTGCTGTTGTTGCTGCTGCTGCTGTTGCTGCTGCTGTTGTTGCTGCTGCTGTTGCTGCTGCTGCTGTTGCTGCTATTGCTGCTGCTGCTGCTGTTGCTGCTGCTGTTGCTGCTGCTGCTGCTGCCTGTTGCTGCTGCTGTTGCTGCTGCTGTTGCTGCTACTGCTGCTGCTGCTGTTGCTGCTGCCGCTGCTGCTGCTGCTGCTGCTGCTGCTGTTGCTGCTGCTGCTGTTGCTGCTGCTGTTGCTGCTGCTGCTGCTGTTGCTGCTGCTGTTGCTGTTGCTGTTGCTGTTGCTGCTTGCTGCTGCTGCTGCTGCTGCTGTTGCTGCTGTTGCTGCTGTTGCTGCTGCTCCATCGCACTTGAACCGAAGTAGTGTACCCAAGCTTCAGGGCGTCGACGACGATTGTAGCTAACTGCTGAAGAAGACTCACTCAGCCCCTGTCATAGGGCTGTGAACGGTACTCCACTTGACATGAACGCTCACTGTGCCCTTGTCATAGGGCTGTGAACGGTACATCACTTGGCATGAACGCTCACCGTGCCCTTGTCATAGGGCTGTAAACGGTACATCACTTGGCATGAACGCTCACCGTGCCCTTGTCATAGGACTGTAAACGGTACTCCACTTGTACAAACTCCGACACTCCTTCGGGAGCCACTACCGGGTCCCCACATGGAGAAGACCCGAGCCAGGACCCGTCCTGACAAACCTACCACTACTTGCCCAACTATCACTCCTAGCAAGCCCAGCTGTCATGTGCTCACCACCACTCCACACCACTGCTTCTTTACTTTCTTATATATGTCTCATTTCTCATGTTTGGGCATTAGATTGCTAGAGCCCCTGAGGGGCGAAACATCTCTTAAAGATACCCAGGTTTCGCACATGTGTTGTATAGGATCGAGTTTTATCTCTGAATAATATGCTGTTTGGAGATTACAATTGTTGTTTACATTAATACAGTACAAATGTGTATAAATTTGAGAGCAAATGTATTGCAAAGTCCACTTTCTGTACACAGGCTGCTGATGAATTACAACAGAGAAAACATGGCAGAATAAGCTTTTATTTGGACAACATTTCGCTCTGTGTAGAGTTTTATTTTACAAGACCTCATAAACCTCTACACAGAGCGAAGCACTGCCTAAACAAACACATGTTCTATAACGTTTGTTTCTTTGTCAGTGGATAAAAAAGCAGATTTTACGGCTAGTAACAGCAGGTTTAGGTCAGCTGGTACCAAACTACACATTTCACAAGTTATACACCATTTAAGATTGCTTTCAGAGCTACAGAATTACAGGCTTTGTAGACCACGTTCTCGTCATGTTGATTTGTTCCACAAAACAAACAACAACGTCACTGGAGACTACTGACCTCAGCGCACGACTCTCTCCCTCTAAGGCTAGCGAACCCCTCCCTCCTTACTTTCTCCACATATCTTCTCCGGGTATCTCTCTTGAGTACTTTCTCCACAAACACCACAAAGAGCAGTGCATGGTTGATTGGTTGGTTTATTAGTTTTAAAGATCAATGACCACCTTTGTATATATATTCAAATTCAAGTTTATTGCTACATAATAGATTATATGGCGAGGGTAGAAACATTGGGCGTGTTTCTATACACCGGTTGTCTATGTTCACCCATCAGTAAAATGGGTATCTGGGTGTTAGTCGACTGGTGTGGGTCGCATCCTGGAACAAAACTGACCTAATTTTCCCAAAATGCTCTGAGAGCATAACAAAAGGGTGCGGTGGGGACAATAAGGGACCACTGTATCAACATCGGGGTCCCAGACTATTCAACATCTTACCACAAGATATCAGAAACACGGCTGGAACCAGTGTAGAAGCCTTCAAGAGGAAACTGGACAGTATCTTCACCAGGTGCCAGATCAACCAGGCTGTGATGGATATGTGGGGCAGCAGGCTTCCAGCAGCAACAGCCTGGTTGACCAGGCAAGCACCAGACGAGCCTAGCCCATGGCCGGGCTCAGAGAGTAGTCAAACTCTCGAAGCTCTTCAAAGGTATAAAGGTATGTCATTGATGTCAGCTAGGCCTGTATACTTTGTACATGTACTTGTAGAAATAAATATATTATTATTATATTATTATTGTTTATACAAAAATAAGCGACACTTGAACGTAAGTACAAAGTCCGTGGTTATGCAGAGCATTTCGGGCAAGCTTAAACCTAACATAATTAAGACTACAAGGGCAATAAACGTTAGATATATGTATTTAAGGACATTAAATGTATACAGATAAGATTAAATAAATTAGTATATAATGAATGTATATTAAAGTAGATTAAATATATTAGTGTATACATGATTATAAGAAAAATTATTTGGGTTATAGTTTAGTAAGTTTATAGGTAATATTTTTCACATTAATTGACATTCAATTCAAGAATTGGAATTCTCGAGGCAGTGACTATTCACAGTGTACGTACTATCAAGTTGGATTAACTCAATTTCAAAAACAAAAACATACAAAGGGAATAAGTCAACCATGTCTTAAATGAAACAATCTGGGAAGATATCATAAACAACACGGATCCGAACCTTTGCCTAGAAAATATAAATTCTGAGGTTCTTGAGATCTGCTCAAGACACATTCCATTAAGAAAAATAAAGAGAAGATGTTAACTAGAAAGAGAGAGACGTTCCCTATACAGACGAAGGCGAAGAGTCACAGAGCTGCTGCTGAGGGGCCAATATATCTGAAATACAAAGGGAGACACTAGTCAATGAAATTGCAAACATCGAACTTAGGTGAAGGAATCTTACAGGAGACAAGAATCGCAGGAAGAACTAAAAGACATAAATAAAATTGAAAAACAAAAACAAAATACTTCTTCTCTTATGCCAAATCTAAGGAAAAAACAACATCCAGTATTGGGCCCCTGCTTAGGCAGGATGGGACATACACAGATGACAGCCAATAAATGAGTGAGATACTAAAATCCCAATACGACTCAGTGTTCATTGAGCCGCTACCCAGACTAAGGGTCGACAATTCAAATTAATTCTTTATGAACAAGACCCAAAATTTGGTCATCTCATAAATCTCGGATATTATCCTAACATCACAAGACATTGAAAAGCCAATAAACGACATGCCTATGCACTCTGCCCCAAGGCCAGACTCCTTAAACTCTGTGTTCATCAAGAACTGCAAGAAGCCCCTGTCACGTGCCTTCAGCATTCTATGGAGAGGGAGCATGGACACAGGGGTCATCCCACACTCACTAAAAACAACAGGCATAGCCCCACTCTACAAAGATGGCAGTAAATCAATTGCAAAGAACTACAGACCGATAGCACTAACATCCCATATAAAACTCTCTGAAAGGGTTCTAGGAAACAAGATCGCCAACCACCTAGATACCCATTAATTACACAACCCAGAGCAACACGGGTTTAGAGCAGGTTGTTCCTGCCTGTCCCAGCTACTAGACCACTATGACAAGGTCCTGGACACTGTAAAGGATAAACAAAATACAGATGTAGTATACACAGACTTTGCAAAAGTTTTTGACAAGTGTGGCCATGATGCAATAGTGCACAAAATGCGTGATAAAAGAATAACAGGAAAAGTTGGCAGATGGATCTATAACTTCCTGACAAATAGAACAGAAAGAGTAGTAGTAAACAGAGTAAAGTCTGAGGCAGCTACTGTGAAAAGCTGTTCCACAAGGCACAGTACTCGCTCCCATTCTATTCCTTATCCTCATATCTGACATAGACAGATGTAAGCCATAGCTCCGTGTCTTCCTTTGCGGATGACACCTGAATTGCCATGACAGTGACCTACATCGAAGACACCGCAAGACTCCAAGCGGCCATCAACCAAATCTTCAAATGAGCCACTCAAAATAATATGGAGTTCAATGAAGAGAAATTTCAACTACCCAGATATGGAAAACTTGAGGAAATTAAAACTGTATCAGGGTATTCAACAAATTCTAACCATAAAATAGAGCAAAAAAAGTAATGTGTAGGACCTGGGAGTGACAATGTCAGATAATCTCACCTTCAAAGACCACAACAATGTATCTACCGCATCTGCTAGGAAAATGATAGGATGGATAATGAGAACCTTCAAAACTAGGGATGCCAATCCCATGATGATTCTCTTCAAATCGCTTGTTCTCTCTAGGCTGAAATTCTTCTGTACACTAACTGCCCCCTTCAAGACAGGCGAAATTGCTGACCTGGAGAGTGTATGATAAAGCACCTAAATTACTAAGAACGGTTGAAGTCCCTTGATTTGTATTCCCTGGAACGCAAGCGAGAGAGATGCATGATAATATACACTTGGAAAATCCTAGAGGGATTAGTACCAAACTTACACACGACAATCACTCCCTATGAAAGCAAAAGACTCTGCAGGAGATGCAACATTTCCCCAATGAAAAGCAGTGGCGCCACGAGTACACTGAGAGACTACACAATAAGTGTCCGGGGCCCAAGACTGTTCAACGGCCTCCCAGTATACATAAGGGGGATTACCAATAGACCCCTGGCTGTCTTCAAGAAGGCACTGAACAGGCACCTAAAGTCAGTACTTGACCAGCCAGGCTGTGGTTCGTACGTCAGTTTGTGTGTGGCCAGCAGTAACAGCCTGGTTGATCAGACCCTGATCCACCATGAGGCCTGATCTCAGACCGAGCCGCGGGGGCATTGACCCCCGAAACCCTCTCCAGGTATACTCTAAGTATACCCTGCCTCTATGGGATACGGCCAGTTTGTTGAAAGAAAAAACTTGCAAGATTTCAGGTACGTCTTGCTACATGTACTTAAACATAGATCTCACTTAACATGCATGTACAAGCGCGTCTCCTCATTTAACGACCAAGTTCCGTTCCTAAGACCACGTCATTAAACGAATTCGTCACTAAGCGAAGAGCATACTATACTGGTAGTGGGTTTGTGTCAACCATCATACTATACTGGTAGTGGGTTTGTGTCAACCATCATACTATACTGGTAGTGGGTTTATCAACCATCATACTATACTGGTAGTGGGTTTGTGTCAACCATCATACTATACTGGTAGTGGGTTTATCAACCATCATACTATACTGGTAGTGGGTTTATCAACCATCATACTATACTGGTAGTGGGTTTGTGTCAACCATCATACTATACTGGTAGTGGGTTTGTGTCAACTATCATACTATACTGGTAGTGGGTTTATCAACCATCATACTATACTGGTATGGGTTTATCAACCATCATACTATACTGGTAGTGGGTTTATCAACCATCATACTATACTGGTAGTGGGTTTGTGTCAACTATCATACTATACTGGTAGTGGGTTTGTTTCAACTATCATACTATACTGGTAGTGGTATAGTATGATACTACCGGTATAGTATGATGGTGTCAACCATCATACTATACTGGTAGTGGGTTTGTGTCAACCATCTTTAGAATGAAATTAGCTCAGAGGCACCCACACCACCGTATGTCCTCGGATCAAGGTAAAACATCTAGCTCTGCTGGGTGCTTGATTCTTGTAGGATTGAGTGGTCCTGTGGGTTAGAGAGTCATGTAGTTATCGCTCACCATGAGGCGGGCCAAAACGACATGGGTTCGAGCCCTCGGCAAGTCGCAGTGTTATTATTGATTAAATACCACTCGTTCATGGTTACAATAATACACACACACACACATATATATATATATATATATATATATATATATATATATATATATATATATATATATGTCGTGCCGATTAGGTAAAACTTGCGATTTTGGCTTAAATACCAACGCTCACCTTGCCATATAAGACAAGTGAAAATTTGTGTATGCAATAATTTCGCCAAAATCATTCTGAACATAACGAAAAAAATATATTTCATTGTGTTTGTTTATTATTAAATTAATGTTAACGTATCTAAAATATATTTAGTTGGGTTAGGCTAAATTAAATTGCCCTTGTTGTAATAAGGTTAGGTAGGTTTTCAAAGTTTCTCTTGGTACAAAATTATAAATTCTTACATTAACATAAATGAAAAAAATATATCTTTAAACGTATAAGATAAAATTTTAGAAAGTACTTAATTTAGATGAGTTCTTGCTAATTGACCAGTTTTACCTAATCGGCACGACATATATATATATATATATATATATATATATATATATATATATATGTCGTGCCTAATAGGTAAAACTGGTCAATTAGCAAGAACTCATCTAAAATTGAGTCCTTTCTAAAATTTTCTCTTATACGTTTAAAGATATATTTTTTTTCATTTATGTTAATGTAAGAATTTATAATTTTGTACCAAGAGAAACTTTGAAAACCTACCTAACCTTATTACAACAAGGGGATGAGATGAAAAGCTGTAAGCCACCTGCCTGAAAGCTGGGTGCCTTGGATCAACGTCTAGCGTGAGCTGGATGCCAAGGTATTGTCCAGTGTGGTACGGTCGGTAAAGCACTGCGTTCCTGTCACAAGGTTCGTAGGGTCGAGTCTCCGTCGGCCAGAGATCAGTGTTTGTGAATATTTCGCCTGCTCTTGCGAATTCCTAGCAATATATATAATATATATATATATATATATATATATATATATATATATATATATATATATGTCGTGCCGAATAGGTAAAACTTGCTATTTTGGCTTAAATAGCAACTATCTTCTTGCCGAATAAGGCAAGCTAAAATTTGTTTACCTGGAGTTTACCTGGAGATAGTTCCAGGGGTCAACGCCCCTGTGGCCCGGTCTGTGACCAGGCCTCATGTTGGATCAGAACCTGATCAACCAGGCTGTTACTGCTGGCCGCACGCAGTCCAACGTACGAACCACAGCCCGGCTGGTCAGGTACCGACTTTAGGTGCCTGTCCAGTGCCTGCTTGAAGACAGCCAGGGGTTTGTTGGTAATCCCCCTGATGTATGCTGGGAGGCAGTTGAACAATCTTGGGCCCCTGACACTTATTGTGTTGTCCCTCAACGTGCTAGTGGCACCCCTGCTCTTCATTGGGGGGATGTTACATCGCCTGCCGAGTCTTTTGCTTTCGTAGGGAGTGACTCTCGTGTGCAAGTTTGGTACTAATCCTTCTAGGATTTTCCATGTGTATATAATAATGTATCTCTCCCGCCTGCGTTCTAGAGAGTACAGGTTTAGGAACTTCAAGCGTTCCCAGTAGTTGAGGTGGTTTATCGCAGTTATGCGTGCGGTGAAGGTTCTCTGCACATTTTCAAGGTCAGCAATTTCACCCGCCTTGAAAGGTGCAGTTAGTGTGCAGCAATATTCCAGCCTTGATAGAACAAGCGATCTGTAAAGTGTCAACATGGGCTTGGCATCCCTGGTTTTGAAGGTATACAATAATTTCACAAAAATCATTCTGAACCTATCGAAAAAAATATATTTCATTGTGTTTCTTTATTATTAAATTATTGTAAACTTATTTAAAATATATTTAGTTGGATTAGGCTAAATTTAATTGCGCTTGTTATAATAAGGTTAAGTAAGTTTGCTAAGGTTCTTTTGGTACAAAATTATTGATTTTTATACTAACATTAATGAAAAAATATACGTTTAGACATTTTTTTTTTCATTTATGTTAATGTAAAAAATAAATAATTTTGTACCAAAAGAACCTTAGAAAACTTACCTAACCTTATTACAAGCGCAATTTAATTTAGCCAAATCCACCTAAATGTATTTTAAATAAGTTTACAATAATTTAATTTAAACAAACACATGAAATATATTTTTTTCGTTAGGTTCAGAATGATTTTTGCGAAATTATTGCATACACAAATTTTCGCTTGTCTTATATGGCAAGAAGAGCGTTGCTATTTAAGCCAAAATCACAAGTTTTACCTATTCGGCACGACATATATATGTGTGTGTGTACTCACCTATTTGTACTCAACTATTTGCGGTTGCAGGGGTCGATTCATAGCTCCTGGCTCTGCCTCTTCCGGATATGGCTTCCCTTTTCATTCCATGGCTGACCTGCTGCACCCACTTTGTTACGTCACTTTGAAGCTGTTTTGTTTTCCATTCTAATTGTTCTCTGTCCCTTACTTCCTCTGCTCTTGTTTCTTTGGGTGCTGGGGTCCCCTTCCCTCTCTGTGCAGGGTTCAAAGTTTTTGCCATTGTTATTGTTGTTGTAATCAGTCTTTTTTATTTTTACCACACCGGCAACCTCACACCAAGGTAAGATAACTCCCACTCTTGGTGGGAGGAAACATTCATCATTATTTCTTCAATAGCTATCTTGCCAAAAGTGCTCAGACATCACAATTCCCATGACCCTCTGACATGTAACACCCCCCCACCACTCCTCCAGAGTGCAGGTACTGTACATTCCACTTCCAGGACTCTAGTCCTGCTAACTGATTTCCATGAATCCCTTCATTTTACAATTCTCAAACCCAACAGCACGTGAAACTCTTAAAATCAATTGTAATTCATTTCGATCTAATAAGGTGACACATGCTTGCTAGATGCTCACGCTCGTACCACTTGATCCCTCCTTCACACCCTCTTGGACCACCCCTACCCCTCCTTCCTTACACCCCAGATTTATACACCTTCTTGGTCATCCTGTTCTGCTTCATCCTCTCTAAATCTACAATCCAACTAAACATTCCACCCTCCGCCCTCTGAATACTATCTCTTGAAACCCTACACAGTCTATTAATTTTTTCTCACCAAATTCTGTGAAAAATATTCACACTACATATAGCTCTCAAGCATGATATCTCCGCCTTCAGGCTTCCTCCTCACTGAAACGTTTAAAGCCCATGACTCACACTCAATTTTTGCCTCTTTAGATACATTCCCAAACCCATCTACTAGTCTTTGCAACTTCTCTTCATAGACAAAGAGCAACTGTCACACCTCCCACTTCGCATCATATTCATTAAATTTTATTCCCACACCTTTCTCATCACCCTAGCAATTCCTGCTTTAACAATTCCAACTATAAATACATTAAATAACCATGGTGGCATCACACATCTCTGTCTAAAGCCAACTTTAACTGGAAAAAACAATCCTCTTTTCCCCTACTAACCTTGACCTGAGCCTCATTCTTTACTCATAAACTCTTTTATCTGCTTTTAGTAACCTGTTCCACACATTTGCAATATTTTCTACATTGCTTCTCTGTTCACCTGTTATATACCTTTTCAGAATTCAGAAATACGAGAAACAGTTTTACCATTATTTTATTGTTCTTGGATATGTGTTAATGTACACACTTGTCCACACATATCTACTCTTCATAAATCCTCCTTGTCTTTCTCCACGGCTAATTTCTGTTCTAACCCCAACGCTTTCACTTTACCCTGTATATTCATTAGTCTTTACTTCCCTATAATTCTCACACTTTCTCTCTTTTTCCTAATTCAAAAAACATTTAAGTTCTGCACCAGTCATGAATATATTGTTCAAATACAGCATCCACTATATCGACCTCTGCTTTGAATATCTCAGTCTTGATGTCATCTGCCCCAGCTGCTGTATTGCCCATTGTACCAGCTGTCTGTCTCAAGCACTTTACATGCTTAACTTACACAACTAACGCAGGTCGTGACAAAATATAAACAAAAGTGTGATACTTCCACCTGTAGTACAGAATTCTTCGATATCCTGTGCGATTTTCTTACGAGCATCGCAAAGATCAAGTTGAATCGTTATTATGAAAGTCATTTCCGTCTCTGATGGGGTTTATCAGAGAATCTGCTTATCATCTGTACACAGTTCTCCCAGGACGAAGGACCTAGTGTGTGCTGACTGTCACTCACGTCACAATTTAAGTCACCATGACTTGAAACATCACTCCTCTGATAGAGGCTAACAAAAGAATGTCGTATAACATGAAAAATCAAAACACGTAAGCTGAAATTCCCAGCTATACCCTCAAGGGTAAGAGAATTACCACTATTTATAATAGTTGAGGCTGGCGAGAGGCTCTTCATCCAATGAAGTGGAGATACCCTTCTCTTCCTTCGATTAAACCTGAATAACAACAACAGCAATAATAATAATAATAATAATAATAATAATAATAATAATAATAATGGTACTCCACTGTACTGAGGTAAATAAGAGAGCAGCGGAAATTTAGTTCAAGAAGTATAACTATGCAGGCAACACAGTATGCAGGCGACACAGTATGCAGGCGACACAGTATGCAGGAGACACAGTATGCAGGCGACACAGTATGCAGGCGACACAGTATGCAGGCGACACAGTATGCAGGCGACACAGTATGCAGGCAACACAGTATGCAGGCGACACAGTATGCAGGCGACACAGTATGCAGGCGACACAGTAAGCAGAAGACACAGTATGCAGGCGACACAGTATGCAGGCGACACAGTATGCAGGCGACACAGTATGCAGGCGACACAGTATGCAGGGACACAGTATGCAGGCGACACAGTATGCAGACCAGCAGGCGACACAGTATGCAGGCGACACAGTATGCAGGCGACACAGTATGCAGGCGACACAGTATGCAGGAGACACAGTATGGGGCAAGGCAGGACACAGTATGCAGGCGACACAGTATGCAGGAGACACAGTATGCAGGCGACACAGTATGCAGGCGACACAGTATGCAGGCGACACAGTATGCAGGCGACACAGTATGCAGGCGACACAGTATGCAGGAGACACAGTATGAGAACATAGCAGGCACACAGTATGCAGGCAACACAGTATGCAGGGACACAGTATGCAGGCGACACAGTATGCAGGCGACACAGTATGCAGGGACACAGTATGCAGGGACACAGTATGCAGGCGAACACAGTATGCAGGCGACACAGTATGCAGGCGACACAGTATGCAGGCGACACAGTATGCAGGCAGACACAGTATGCAGGAGACACAGTATGCAGGCGACACAGTATGCATGCAGGCGACACTGAGAAGTATGCAGGCGACACAGTATGCAGGAGACACAGTATGCAGGCGACACAGTATGCAGGCGACACAGTATGCAGGCGACACAGTATGCAGGACAGTACAGCCAGTATGCAGGGACACAGTATGCAGGCGACACAGTATGCAGGCGACACAGTATGCAGGCGACACAGTATGCAGGAACACAGTATGCAGAGACACAGTATGCAGGCGACAGACAACAGTATGCAGGCAACACAGTATGCAGGAGACACAGTATGCAGGCGACACAGTATGCAGGCGACACAGTATGCAGGAGACACAGTATGCAGGCGACACAGTATGCAGGAGACACAGTATGCAGGAGACACAGTATGCAGGCGACACAGTATGCAGGCGACACAGTATGCAGGCGACACAGTATGCAGGCGACACAGTATGCAGGCGACACAGTATGCAGGCGACACGTATGGGAGACACAGTATGCAGGCGACACAGTATGCAGGCGACACAGTATGCAGGCGACACAGTATGCAGGAGACACAGTATGCAGGCGACACAGTATGCAGGAGACACAGTATGCAGGCGACACAGTATGCAGGCGACACAGTATGCAGGAGACACAGTATGCAGGCGACACAGTATGCAGGCGACACAGTATGCAGGCGACACAGTATGCAGAGACACAGTATGCAGGCGACACAGTATGCAGGAGACACAGTATGCAGGCGACACAGTATGCAGGCGACACAGTATGCAGGCGACACAGTATGCAGGCGACACAGTATGCAGCCATGAGACAGCTATGCAGCAGACACAGTATGCAGAAGACACAGTATGCAGGAGACACAGAGAGAGACACAGAGCAGGAGACACAGATGCAGACACAGATGCAGGAGACACAGTATGGGCACACAGTATCAGTGACACAGTATGGGACACATATGCAGAGACAAGTATGGTCATGACAGTACAGCACAGTATGCAGGCCCACAGTATGCAGCGACACAGTCATGCAGCACACAGTATGGGCTACATATGCAGGCACACTGTGAAGAAAGTTCCCAGGCGACACTAGTATGGGCGACACAGTATGCAGCGACACGTAGCAGGAAGACAGGTGCTAGCACCAGTATACGAGACACAGTAGTCCTCATATGCAGCACACTGTATCATGGCTGACCGTCATCTGCGTACACAGTATAGATAATGTGTCATCAGTACACTGTAGAGAATAAGCTATGCAGCGACACAGTAAGATAATGGTGTCCTCACTCTGTTAGTACACTGTAAGATAATGGTGTCCTTCACTATGTCAGTCACACTGTAAGATACAGGGTCTCACTCTGTCAGTACACTGTAAGATAATGGTGTCTCATATGCAGTGACACTGTAAGATAATGTGTCCTTCACTGTCAGTGACACTGTAAGATAATGGTGTCCATCACTCTGTCAGTCAACTTAAGTATGGGTCCTTCACTATGTCAGTCACACTGTAAGATAATGGTGTCCTTCACTCTGCCAGTACACTGAAGATAATGGTGTCACTTCACTATGCAGTACACTGTAAGATAATGGTGTCCTTCACTCTGTCAGTCACACTGCAAGATAATGGTGTCACTTCACTATGCAGTCACACTATCAAGATAATGGTGTCCTTCACTTGTCAGCACACTGTAAGATAAGTGTCCTTCACTCGTCAGTCACACTGTAAGATAAGTGTCCATCACTTGTCAGTCACACTTAAGATATGGTGTCCATCACTGTATACACTGAAGATAATGGTGTCTCACTCTGGTAGTCACACTGTAAGATAATGGTGCCTTCACTCTGTCAGTCACACTGTAAGATAATGGTGTCCTTCATATGTCAGTACACTGTAAGATAATGGTGTCCTTCACTCTGTAGTACACTGTAAATAATGGTGTCCTCACTTGTCAGTCAACTGTAAGATAATTGTTTACTTGTCAGACACTAGTGATAATGGTGTCCTTCACTTGTCAGTCACACTTAAGTAATGGTGTCACTTCACTTGTCAGTACACTGTAAAATAATGGTGTCCATCACTTGTCAGTACACTGTAAGAATGGTGTCCTTCACTCTGTCAGTCACACTGAAGATAATGGTGTCCTTCACTTGCAGTCACACTGTAAGATAATGGTGTCCTTCACTCTGTCAGTCACACTAGTAAGATAATGGTGCCTCAGACTCAGTACACTGTAAGATAATGGTGCCACTCATTGTCAGTCGACACTGTAAGACTAATGGTGTCCTCACTTGTCAGCGACACTTAGATAATGGTGCTTCACAGTCTGCAGTACACTGTAAGTAATGGTGCCTTCACTTGCAGTCACACTAAGATAATGCCTTCACTGCAGTTACACTGTAAGATAATGGTGTCCTTCACTCTGTAGTCACACTGTAAGATAATGGTGTCCTTCACTTGTCAGTCACACTGTAAGATAATGGTGTCCATCACTCTGTCAGTCACACTATAAGATAATGGTGTCCTTCACTATGTCAGTACACTGTAAGATAATGGTGTCCTCACTCTGTCAGTCACACTGTAAGATAATGGTGTCCATCACTTGTCAGTCACACTTAAGATAATGGTGTCCTTCACTATGTCAGTCACACTGTAAGATAATGGTGTCCTTCACTCTGTCAGTACACTGTAAGATAATGGTGTCTCACTATGTCAGTCACACTGTAAATAATGGTGTCCTTCACTTGTCAGTACACTGTAAGATAATGGTGTCCTTCACTATGTCAGTCACACTGTAAGATAATGGTGTCCATCACTCTGTCAGTCACACTGTAAGATAATGGTGTCCTTCACTATGTCAGTCACACTGTAAGATAATGGTGTCCTTCACTCTGTCAGTCACACTGTAATATAATGGTGTCCTTCACTCTGTCAGTCACACTGTAAGATAATGGTGTCCTTCACTCTGTCAGTCACACTGTAAGATAATGTTGTCCTTCACTCTGTCAGTCACACTTAAGATAATGGTGTCCTTCACTCTGTCAGTCACACTGTAAGATAATGTTGTCCTTCACTCTGTCAGTCACACTGTAAGATAATGGTGTCCTTCACTCTGTCAGTCACACTGTAAGATAATGGTGTCCTTCACTCTGTCAGTCACACTGTAAGATAATGGTGTCCTTCACTCTGTCAGTCACACTGTAAGATAATGGTGTCCTTCACTCTGTCAGTCACACTGTAATATAATGGTGTCCTTCACTCTGTCAGTCACAATATAAGATAATGGTGTCCTTCACTCTGTCAGTCACACTGTAAGATAATGGTGTCCTTCACTCTGTCAGTCACACTGTAAGATAATGGTGTCCTTCACTCTGTCAGTCACACTGTAAGATAATGGTGTCCTTCACTCTGTCAGTCACACTGTAAGATAATGTTGTCCTTCACTCTGTCAGTCACACTGTAAGATAATGGTGTCCTTCACTCTGTCAGTCACACTGTAATATAATGGTGTCCTTCACTCTGTCAGTCACACTGTAAGATAATGGTGTCCTTCACTCTGTCAGTCACACTATAAGATAATGGTGTCCTTCACTCTGTCAGTCACACTGTAAGATAATGGTGTCCTTCACTCTGTCAGTCACACTGTAAGATAATGGTGTCCTTCACTATGTCAGTCACACTGTAAGATAATGGTGTCCTTCACTCTGTCATTGGTTAAGAAGATCTTTAGTTCACATCGTCTTGACAAAAAAAAAAATATTTAGCAAAACTATGACGAAAATGACGATAGTGTTTTTACTGGGCAAAAATAAGAACCCTCTTAATGACAGCCTTAATTAAAGGCTCTAGAACCACCAGATGTTCAGAGGGACTGAGAGAAGCAGGTGCCCACCGGGACCTACAACCATAGAGTACCTGATGCATCACTCATTACTCAGAATGAACCTTGACTCAGACGGTTTCGTTAAATTCTGTATAGAAAAAATAGCATGGAGGTGTCCACTGAAGAAAAACAAAAGAATAAAGAATAGAATGACTCCCTCAAGCTGATGGCGTTGATGATGGTTAGACCAGTGTTGATGATGATGGTTAGACCAGTGTTGATGATGGTTAGACCAGTATTGATGTTCATGTTAGACCAGTGTTGATGATGATGGTTAGACCAGTGTTGAGGATGATGGTTAGACCAGTGTTGATGATGATGGTTAGACCAGTGTTGATGATGATGGTTAGATCAATGTTGATGATGATGGTTAGACCAGTGTTGAGGATGATGGTTAGACCAGTGTTGATGATGATGGTTAGATCAATGTTGATGATGATGGTTAGACCAGTGTTGATGATGATGGTTAGACCAGTATTGATGATGATGGTTAGACCAGTGTTGATGATGATGGTTAGACCAGTGTTGATGATGATGGTTAGACCATTGTTGAGGATGATGGTTAGACCAGTGTGATGATGGTTAGACATGTTGATGATGATGGTTAGACCAGATGTTGATGATGATGGTTAGACCAGTGTTGATTGATGGTTGACCAGTGTTATGATGATGGTTAGACCAGTGTTGATGATGATGGTTAGACCAGTGTTGATGATGATGGTTAGACCAGTGTTGATGATGATGGTTAGACCAGTGTTGATGATGATGGTTAGACCAGTGTTGATGATGATGGTTAGACCAGTGTTGATGATGATGGTTAGACCAGTGTTGATGATGATGGTTAGACCAGTGTTGAGGATGATGGTTAGACCAGTGTTGATGATGATGGTTACACCAGTGTTGATGATGATGGTTAGACCAGTGTTGATGATGGTTAGACCAGTGTTGATGATGATGGTTAGACCAGTGTTGATGATGATGGTTAGACCAGTGTTGATGATGATGGTTAGACCAGTGTTGATGATGATGGTTACACCAGTGTTGATGATGATGGTTAGACTAGTATTGATGTTCATGGTTAGACCAGTGTTGATGATGATGGTTAGACCAGTGTTGTTGATGATGGTTAGACCAGTGTTGATGATGATGGTTAGACCAGTGTTGATGATGATGGTTAGACCATGTTGATGATGGTTAGACCAATGTTGATGATGGTTAGACCAGTGTTGATGATGATGGTTAGACCAATGTTGATGATGGTTAGACCACTGTTGATGATGATGGTTAGACCAATGTTGATGATGGTTGACCAGTTTATGATGTTGCCATGTTAGATGGTTAACCAGTGTTGATGATGGTTAGACCAGTGATGATTGGTTGCAATGATGATGGTTAGACCAATGTTGATGATGATGGTTAGACCAGTGTTGATGATGATGTTGACAGATGTTGACCTTGATGATGGTTAGACCATGTTGATGATGGTTAGACCATGTTGATGATGGTTAGACCAGTTGATGATGAGTTGGACCAGTTGTGATGATGGTTAGACCAATGTTGATGATGATGGTTAGACCAGTGTTGATGATGGTTGACCAGTGTGATGATGTGGGACCAGTGTTGAGTTACAGTTTGTGAACCAGTGTTGATGATGTGCCATGTTAACCAGGTTGATGGTACCAACTGGTGCCAGATTTGATAGGATGGTTAGACCAGTTTATGATGAGGTTAGCCAGGTGATTGATGATGGTTAACCAGTGTATTGATGTGACCAGGTTATGATAGGTTAACCGATATTGATGGTTACCAATTAAATATTAATGATAACACTGTTGATGATAGATAGCCGTTTGATTTCATGTTAGACCAATTTATGTGAAGACCAATGATGATGGGTTACAGTTTGATATGATGGTTAGACCAAATGTTAATGAGATGGATTGGTAGGACCAGTGTCAGATAGTTGAGCCAGTAGACATGATGATAGTTAGAATTCAGTATTTGTATGGTTAGACCAGCTGTTTGATGATCGTAACCATGTTATGATGATGTTGGACCAATTTGATGAGTTGGCCAAGTATGTTGATGATGATGAGTTAGACCAGTGTTGATGATGATGTTGAGACCAGGTTGATGATGATGGTTAGACCAGTGTTGATGATGGTTAGACCAGTGTTGATGATGATGGGTTAGACCAGTGTTGATGATGATGGTTAGACCAGTGTTGATGATGATGGTTAGACCAATGTTGATGATGATGGTTAGACCAGTGTTGATGATGATGGTTAGACCAATGTTGATGATGGGTTAGACCAATGTTGATGATGATGGGTTAGACCAGTGTTGATGATGATGGTTAGACCAATGTTGATGATGATGGTTAGACCAATGTTGATGATGGGTTAGACCAGTGTTGATGATGGTTAGACCAATGATGATGATGGTTAGACCAATGTTGATGATGATGGTTAGACCAATGTTGATGATGAGGTTAGACCATGTATGAGTTGACATGTTGATGGGTTAGACCAGTGTTGATGATGGTTAGACCAGTGTTGATGATGATAGGTTATACCTGTGTTGATGATGGGTTAGACCAATGTTGATGATGATAGGTTAGACCAATGTTGATGATGGTTAGACCAGTGTTGATGATGATGTTAGACCAATGTTGATGATGGTTAGACCAATGTTGATGATGATGGTTAGACCAATGTTGATGATGGGTTAGACCAGTGTTGATGATGGTTAGACCAGTGTTGATGATGATGGTTAGACCAGTGTTGATGATGGGTTAGACCAATGTTGATGATGATTAGCCATGTTGATGAGGTTGCCATGGTGATGTACCATGATGAGTTGACCAGTTGATGATGGATTAGACCATGTTGTACCAGATGTTGATGATGGTAGACCATGTAAACATTGCCTAGATGTCCCGCTTTATCAGATGGTGCCACACCTAGCGTCCCACGACTTTATCAGGATGGCTCTCAGGCCACATAGGTTCCACGACTTTATAGATGGCTCTCCAGGCCACATTGTACGTTATTAGGATGGGCTCCAGGCCACATCCCTATGGTCCCCACGACTTTTTAGATGGGGCTCCCGAGGCCACACCTGCGTCTCCCATGATGTATTGATGTGAGGTTAGGAACCAGTGTCTCCATGATATTAGATTTATGGAAATTAAACATATTCAAACACTATAAACAATCGTATTTATTTCACAAATAGTAAACCAATTTATTGAACAATATGAAAGGGTAAGTTTGCATCTCACCTGTAACTACATTGTCTTCATAATTTTAATGAGATGGATGTTGTTGGTGAAGGGACACCAGCTGCTCAAGATCAGTCTTGAAGCCACTAAGAACATGTCTTAGATCCCACGTTCAGTAATTTTCAGTATTTCTTTGGTTGAAAAGAAGCTTAGCGACTCTACTGAAGCCTCGCTCTACTAAATATGATGTTGGGGAGACAATAATGTACATCCTGACTTTGTTCCACAGTGCAGGGTAGCAGTCACAGTGCAGGGTAGCAGTCACAGTGCAGGGTAGCAGTCACAGTGCAGGGTAGCAGTCACAGTGCAGGGTAGCAGTCACAGTGCAGGGTAGCAGTCACAGTGCAGGGTAGCAGTCACAGTGCAGGGTAGCAGGGCACAGTGCAGGGTAGCAGTCACTGTGCAGGGTAGCAGTCACAGTGCAGGGAGTAGCTGAGTCACAGTGCAGGGGAGTAGAGCAGTCACAGTGCAGGGTAGCAGTCACAGTGGCAGGGTAGCAGTCACAGTGCATGGGTAGCAGTCACAGTGCAGGGTACCAGTCACAGTGCAGGGTAGCAGTCACAGTGCAGGGTAGTGGTCACAGTGCAGTAGGTAGTAGGGTCACAGTGCAGGGTAGTGGTCACAGTGCAGGGTAGTGGTCACAGTGCATGGTAGTGGTCACAGTGCAGGGTAGTGGTCACAGTGCAGGGTAGTGGTCACAGTGCAGGGTAGTGGTCACAGTGCAGGGTAGTGGTCACAGTGCAGGGTAGTGGTCACAGTGCAGGGTAGTGGTCACAGTGCAGGGTAGTGGTCACAGTGCAGGGTAGTGGTCACAGTGCATGGTAGTGGTCACAGTGCAGGGTAGTGGTCACAGTGCAGGGTAGTGGTCACAGTGCAGGGTAGTGGTCACAGTGCAGGTAGTGGTCACAGTGCAGGGTAGTGGTCACAGTGCATGGTAGTGGTCACAGTGCAGGGTAGTGGTCACAGTGCAGGGTAGTGGTCACAGTGCAGGGTAGTGGTCACAGTGCAGGGTAGTGGTCAGTGTGCAGGGTAGTGGTCACAGTGCAGGGTAGTGGTCACAGTGCAGGGTAGTGGTCACAGTGCAGGGTAGTGGTCACAGTGCAGGGTAGTGGTCACAGTGCAGGGTAGTGGTCACAGTGCAGGGTAGTGGTCACAGTGCAGGGTAGTGGTCACAGTGCAGGGTAGTGGTCACAGTGCAGGGTAGTGGTCACAGTGCAGGGTAGTGGTCACAGTGCAGGGTAGTGGTCACAGTGCAGGGTAGTGGTCACAGTGCAGGGTAGTGGTCACAGTGCAGGGTAGTGGTCACAGTGCAGGGTAGTGGTCACAGTGCAGGGTAGTGGTCACAGTGCAGGGTAGTGGTCACAGTGCAGGGTAGTGGTCACAGTGCAGGGTAGTGGTCACAGTGCAGGGTAGTGGTCACAGTGCAGGGTAGTGGTCACTGTGCAGGGTAGTGGTCACAGTGCAGGGTAGTGGTCACTAGTGTCAGGGTAGTGGTCAGTGCAGGGTAGTGAGTCAAGTGCAGGGTAGTGGTCCAGTGTCAGGTGTAGTGGTCGATAGTGCAGGGTAGTGGTACAGTGCAGGGTAGTGGTCGTGCAGTTGGGTAGTGGATCAAGTGCAGGGTAGTGGTCCAGTGCAGGGTAGTGGTATCAATGCAGTGGTTGTCACAGTCTGGTGTTTATCAATGCAGGTGGATTGCGTCCAGTCTGGTGTGTTATCAGTGCAGGTTGATCGGTCCAGTGCTGGTGTTTATCAATGTAGGATTGATCGCCAGTCGGGTATCAAGATGGATTGATCGTAATCTGTGTTTATAATGCATATTGACTGCTCCAGTCTGTGTTTATCAATCATGGATTGATCGCCAGTCTGTGTTTATCCATGCATGGATTGATCTCCAGTCTGGTGTTTATCAATGATGGATTGATCGCTCAGTCTGGTGTTTTATCAATGCATGGATTGATCGCCCAGTCTGGTGTTTTATCAATGTATGGATTGATCGCCAGTCTGGTGTTTTATCAATGCATGGATTGATCGCCCAGTCTGGTGTTTTATCAATGTATGGATTGATCGCCCAGTCTGGTGTTTTATCAATGCATGGATTGATCGCCCAGTCTGGTGTTTTATCAATGTATGGATTGATCGCCCAGTCTGGTGTTTTATCAATGCATGGATTGATCGCCCAGTCTGGTGTTTTATCAATGCATGGATTGATCGCCCAGTCTGGTGTTTTATCAATGCATGGATTGATCGCCCAGTCTGGTGTTTTATCAATGTATGGATTGATCGCCCAGTCTGGTGTTTTATCAATGCATGGATTGATCGCCCAGTCTGGTGTTTTATCAATGCATGGATTGATCGCCCAGTCTGGTGTTTTATCAATGCATGGATTGATCGTCCAGTCTGGTGTTTTATCAATGTATGGATTGATCGCCCAGTCTGGTGTTTTATCAATGCATGGATTGATCGCCCAGTCTGGTGTTTTATCAATGCATGGATTGATCGCCCAGTCTGGTGTTTTATCAATGTATGGATTGATCGCCCAGTCTGGTGTTTTATCAATGTATGGATTGATCGCCCAGTCTGGTGTTTTATCAATGCATGGATTGATCGCCCAGTCTGGTGTTTTATCAATGTATGGATTGATCGCCCAGTATGGTGTTTTATCAATGTATGGATTGATCGTCCAGTCTGGTGTTTTATCAATGTATGGATTGATCGTCCAGTCTGGTGTTTTATCAATGCATGGATTGATCGCCCAGTCTGGTGTTTTATCAATGCATGGATTGATCGCCCAGTCTGGTGTTTTATCAATGTATGGATTGATCGCTCAGTCTGGTGTTTTATCAATGTATGGATTGATCGCTCAGTCTGGTGTTTTATCAATGTATGGATTGATCGTCCAGTCTGGTGTTTTATCAATGTATGGATTGATCGTCCAGTCTGGTGTTTTATCAATGCATGGATTGATCGCCCAGTCTGGTGTTTTATCAATGCATGGATTGATCGCCCAGTCTGGTGTTTTATCAATGCATGGATTGATCGCCCAGTCTGGTGTTTTATCAATGCATGGATTGATCGCCCAGTCTGGTGTTTTATCAATGCATGGATTGATCGCCCAGTCTGGTGTTTTATCAATGCATGGATTGATCGCCCAGTCTGGTGTTTTATCAATGCATGGATTGATCGCTCAGTCTGGTGTTTTATCAATGTATGGATTGATCGCCCAGTCTGGTGTTTTATCAATGCATGGATTGATCGCCCAGTCTGGTGTTTTATCAATGTATGGATTGATCGCCCAGTCTGGTGTTTTATCAATGCATGGATTGATCGCTCAGTCTGGTGTTTTATCAATGTATGGATTGATCGTCCAGTCTGGTGTTTTATCAATGCATGGATTGATCGCTCAGTCTGGTGTTTTATCAATGCATGGATTTATCGCTCAGTCTGGTGTTTTATCAATGCATGGATTGATCGCTTAGTCTGGTGTTTTATCAATGCATGGATTGATCGCCCAGTCTGGTGTTTTATCATTGCATGGATTGATCGTCCAGTCTGGTGTTTTATCAATGCATGGATTGATCGCTCAGTCTGGTGTTTTATCAATGCATGGATTGATCGCTCAGTCTGGTGTTTTATCAATGCATGGATTGATCGCTCAGTCTGGTGTTTTATCAATGTATGGATTGATCGCCCAGTCTGGTGTTTTATCAATGCATGGATTGATCGCTTAGTCTGGTGTTTTATCAATGCATGGATTGATCGCTCAGTCTGGTGTTTTATCAATGCATGGATTGATCGCCCAGTCTGGTGTTTTAAGCAAACAACGATCCTGAAATCTGTCAGACATATCTCTATGCAGCTCATTCAGGTGTTCACAATACACTTCGTCACAGATTTTGTAAAACAACTTCTGCCTTGGTTGTGACGCCACCCTGCCGCCCCTATTTCGTCAAGGCTACCGCCCTGGATGTTTCCATGGCCCCCAGGCGGGCGGTATCACCCACTATGGGAATCATTAGGTTAAACAAACAAAATACAGGAAACAAAGTAACTATATAAACAACACAGGATGGTCGGCCCACCCGGTATTGTTCTCTGACTTTTGTGCTATTTTCTAAGCATCTCTTCAACTACGTATTTAATCTCATCCTATGACTCATCTTCCCTGGTAAGTATTCAGTCATTCAGGGGAAGGTGAGGGTTTTCAGTGCTGGATGGGGGTGAGAACCTTTGCTTTACCCTTCTTACTCTACCACCAAGGCCACCCCCCTATTAGTATGTTGGCCTCACACCCATACGTCCTCCCTCAGGATCACCCTCATTGTTGGCCTCACACCCATACGTCCTCCCTCAGGATCACCCTCATTGGTGGCCTCACACCCATGCGTCCTCCCTCAGCATCACCCTCATTGTTGGCCTCACACCCATACATCCTCCCTCAGCATCACCCTCATTGTTGGCCTCACACCCATACGTCCTCCCTCAGGATCACCCTCATTGTTGGCCTCACACCCATGCGTCCTCCCTCAGCATCACCCTCATTGTTGGCCTCACACCCATACATCCTCCCTCAGCATCACCCTCATTGTTGGCCTCACACCCATACGTCCTCCCTCAGCATCACCCTCATTGTTGCTTCACTTCTCTCTCTGTTGTTTCCGGATTGTAATAATAATGAAGGACGTGCCTCGCATGGGCCAGTAGGCCTCCAGTGCTCCACTTTTATTTCGTTGTTATATCATAGAAAGCCATTGTTATAAAAACCCTGGAGCCAGTATAATTGAGCCACAACACATGACCTCTTCACTCAGAATGAAACAATCATTCTTGGTACTGGGTTTTTTTCAAAACTGGTTTTATATCATGCACTTCCGCTTCATTGTGAAATTATCTAAATAATAATATATCTTAATTACGTATTCATGGTAATAAGTTGTAGTGATAAGTTGAACTTGCATATGCAATAATTCAGTTTAAAAGAAATGAGACCACTTAATGTCCTACAATATTACTCTCGTTAGTAGTCGGTCTATTAAAGTTCGAAGTCGATGAGTTGACATGGAAATGATGACTTTTTCCATTTCCATCATGGCGGCGTTCTCAACCTGGCTCCTCATCCTCCAAACTACAGTCACTTAGGACATGTTTACTAGAAAAAAACAATAAACATGTCCTAAGTGATTGTTTTTTGTGTGTGGTTTTGCATTACTTGTCTGTGCCATACACCCTTGTATCCAGGAAGGAATTACTGACATAATAATTCTGGCATTGTATAATATCACTGGGTAGTTCTTGGGGGGAAGGTGCAGCTCCAGCTCTTGAGCCTGCCTCTTAACTTTAACTGGAGTGACGTCAATTACATTTATCATATTTATGTTCAGTTGAAACTCATGTGTGGAGGTAACCTCTGAAGTGTTCGTGTCTACTCTGTTCCACCACTGTTCATGTACTTGACACACATAAGCCGCACTTGCTAACGTTATTTAAATCACGTTGCGTTTGCTGACACCTTTGTGTCTTGTTGGTGTATATGTTCCATCCTAGTTACTAGCATGGGCCAGTAGGCCTATGTTCTGGCTTCTTCCATGCTAAGAGTCTCTCCTTATCTACCTTATCTACGCCCTTACAGTAAGTCGTGTGTCGTGATCATATCACTTTTGTTCTCCTTATTTTCAGAGACAAGAGCTGTAGTAGTAATCCAGAGAGTAATATCCCAGCATGTTACTCTTGAATCATCCCAGCATGTTACTCATGAATCATCCCAGCATGTTACTCTTGAATCATCCCAGCATGTTACTCTTGAATCATCCCAGCATGTTACTCTTGAATCATCCCAGCATGTTACTCATGAATCATCCCAGCATGTTACTCTTGAATCATCCCAGCATGTTACTCTTGAATCATCCCAGCATGTTACTCTTGAATCATCCCAGCATGTTACTCTTGAATCATCCCAGCATGTTACTCTTGAATCATCCCAGCATGTTACTCTTGAATCATCCCAGCATGTTACTCTTGAATCATCCCAGCATGTTACTCATGAATCATCCCAGCATGTTACTCTTGAATCATCCCAGCATGTTACTCTTGAATCATCCCAGCATGTTACTCATGAATCATCCCAGCATGTTACTCTTGAATCATCCCAGCATGTTACTCTGAATCATCCCAGCATGTTACTCATGAATCATCCCAGCATGTTACTCATGAATCATCCCAGCATGTTACTCATGAATCATCCCAGCATGTTACTCTTGAATCATCCCAGCATGTTACTCTTGAATCATCCCAGCATGTTACTTATGAATCATCCCAGCATGTTACTCTATGAATCATCCCAGCATGTTACTCTTGAATCATCCCAGCATGTTACTCATGAATCATCCCAGCATGTTACTCTGAATCATCCCAGCATGTTACTCTTGAATCATCCCAGCATGTTACTCTTGAATCATCCCAGCATGTTACTCTTGAATCATCCCAGCATGTTACTCTTGAATCATCCCAGCATGTTACTCTTGAATCATCCCAGCATGTTACTCATTGAATCATCCCAGCATGTTACTCTTGAATCATCCCAGCATGTTACTCTTGAATCATCCCAGCATGTTACTCATGAATCATCCCAGCATGTTACTCTTGAATCATCCCAGCATGTTACTCTGAATCATCCCAGCATGTTACTCTTGAATCATCCCAGCATGTTACTCTTGAATCATCCCAGCATGTTACTCTTGAATCATCCAGCATGTTACTCTTGAATCATCCCAGCATGTTACTCTTGAATCATCCCAGCATGTTACTCTTGAATCATCCCAGCATGTTACTCTTGAATCATCCCAGCATGTTACTCTTGAATCATCCCAGCATGTTACTCTATGAATCATCCCAGCATGTTACTCATGAATCATCCCAGCATGTTACTCATGAATCATCCCAGCATGTTACTCTTGAATCATCCCAGCATGTTACTCTTGAATCATCCCAGCATGTTACTCTTGAATCATCCCAGCATGTTACTCTTGAATCATCCCAGCATGTTACTCTTGAATCATCCCAGCATGTTACTCATGAATCATCCCAGCATGTTACTCTTGAATCATCCCAGCATGTTACTCTTGAATCATCCCAGCATATTACTCTTGAATCATCCCAGCATGTTACTCTTGAATCATCCCAGCATGTTACTCATGAATCATCCCAGCATGTTACTCTTGAATCATCCCAGCATGTTACTCTTGAATCATCCCAGCATGTTACTCTTGAATCATCCCAGCATGTTACTCTTGAATCATCCCAGCATGTTACTCTTGAATCATCCCAGCATGTTACTCATGAATCATCCCAGCATGTTACTCTTGAATCATCCCAGCATGTTACTCTTGAATCATCCCAGCATGTTACTCTTGCTTATCTCATAACAACCTATGTTTACATAGTTTATTATATAAAGGTTTTTCTTAACTCTTAATCTACACTAACAAGAGTGAAGGAACTTTCAAACGCTACTTTTATAACTGGAGCTGGGATTGTGAGGCGAGTAATTGAAGGTAAGAGTAGCAGGCGGACATGATCTGATAACTAAATACCAGTCCCAGTTTTGCTTAGTTAGAACCCACAGTAGAGTGGAGGTAAGGTTGTTGGTTGCTCCTGCCAATCCAGAGATTGTGTTCACATGACTCATCCTACAGTATGTCGTGTGTAAAACACGATATGAGTCTTCAGTCTTCAAGTGTATAAAACACGAGAGGCAGGTAGAATTGTGTAAAAGAGGGGATGGATGTATGTAAAAACACGTGATGGGTCTAGAAGTGAGTAAAGAAGGATTTAGGTCAACGGTAGAGGTCAGTCATGTTCTGAGGACCAAACACCAGAGTTTCTCTGTTTATTAACCAGTTAACGTCTCAAGGTCATGGCACAACACTATAGAGAGCTTCTTTACAATATACCTGGAGCATACCTAGAGAGAGTTCCGGGGGTCAACGCCCCTGCGGCCCGGTCTGTGACCAGGCCTCATGGTGGACCAGGGCCTGATCAGCCAGGCTACTGCTAGCCTCATGCAATCCAACGTACGAACCACAGCCCGGCTGTTTAGGTACTGACTTTAGGTGCCTGTCGTCCAGTGCCTGCTAGTTTTGGTGCAGTATATATATCTATAATATATATATATATATATATATATATATATATATATATATATATATATATATATATATATATATATATTATTAACACGTCGGCCGATTCCACCAAGGCAGGGTGGCCCGAAAAAGAAAACTTTCATCATCATTCACTCCATCACTGTCTTGCCAGAGGGTGCTTTACACTACAGTTATAAAACTGCAACATTAACACCCCTCCTTCAGAGTGCAGACACTGTACTTCCCATCTCCAGGACTCAAGTCCGGCCTGCCGGTTTCCCTGAATCCCTTCATAAATGTTACTTTGCTCACACTCCAACAGCACATCAAGTATTAAAAACCATTTGTCTCCATTCACTCCTATCAAATACGCTCACACATGCTGGAAGTCCAAGCCCCTTGCACACAAAACTTCCTTTACCCCTCTTTCCAACCTTTCCTAAGCCGACCCTACACCGCCTTCCCTCCACTACAGATTTATACACTCTCGAAGTCATTCTGTCTCGTTCCATTTCTCTACATGTCCGAACCACCTCAACAACCCTCCTCAGCTCTCTGAATAATAGTTTTGGTAATCCGCACCTCCTCCTAATTTCCAAACTCGAATTCTCTGCATTATATTCACACCACACATTGACCTCAGACATGACATCTCCACTGCCTCCAGCCTTCTCCTCGTTGCAACATTCATGACCCATGCTTCACACCCATATAAGAGTGTTGGTATAACTATACTCTCATACATTCCCCTCTTTACTTCCATGGACAAAGTTCTTTGTCTCCATAGACTTCGAAGTGCTCCACTCACCCTTTGTCCCTCATCAATTCTATGATTCACCTCATCCTTCATAGACCCATCTGCTGACAAGTCCACTCACAAATATCTGAATACATTCACCTCCATACTCTCTCCCTCCAATCTGATATCCAATCTTTCGTCACCTAATCTTTTTGTTATCCTCATCACCTTACTCTTTCCTATATTCACTTTCAATTTTCTTCTTTTGCACACCCTACCAAATTCATCCACCAACCTCTGCAACTTCTCTTCAGAATCTCCCAAAAGCACAGTGTCATCAGCAAAAAGCAACTGTGAACAATTCCCCTTTGTATTTGATTCTTTATCTTTTAACCGCACACCTCTTGCCAAGACCCTCGCATTCACTTCTCTTACAACCCCATCTATAAATATATTGAACAACCACGGTGACATCACACATCCTTGTCTAAGGCCCACTTTTACTGGGAAATAGTTCCCCTCCCTCCTACACACTCTAACCTGAGCCTCACTATCCTCATAAAAACTCTTCACTGCTTTCAGTAACCTACCTCCTATTCCATACACCTGCAACATCTGCCACATTGCATCCCTATCCACCCTATCATACGCCTTTTCCAAATCCATAAATGCCACAAAAACCTCTTTACCCTTATCCAAATACTGTTCACCTACATGTTTCACTGTAAACACTTGGTCTACACACCCCCTACCTTCCCTAAAGCCCCCTTGTTCATCTGCTTTCCTGCTTTCTGTCTTACTCTTAATTCTTTCAATAAAAACTCTACCATACACTTTACCAGGTATACTCAACAGACTTATACCCCTATAATTTTTGCACTCTCTTTTGTCCCCTTTGCCTTTATACAAAGGAACAATACAGGCTCTCTGCCAATCCCTAGGTACCTTACCCTCTTCCATACATTTATTAAATAATAGCACCAACCACTCCAAAACTATATCCCCACCTGCTTTTAACATTTCTATCTTTATCCCATCAATCCCAGCTGCTCACTCCCCTTTTCATTCTACCCACTGCTCTCAATGAACTTCCCCACACTCACACAACTGGTTTTCCACTCCTACAAGATGTTATTCCTCCTTGCCCTATACACGAATT
>WNWK01009565.1:0-75779 GCA_009830355.1 Cherax destructor
AATATGAAGTAAAATTTAAGTCTTAAGAAAAGTATTACAAACCAGGGTTTTTGAAGAATACATTTAAAACAGTCCTAAAGAATTTCCTGAAAGGAACTAAAAATTAATTTTACTTCAAGAAAGAAAATGGTGTAATATTAACACTAATTACAAGAGAAACTTTTCAAACTTTCCAACAATAATTCAAGTATATTTTGGCTTAACATTTTTAAAGATGAATATGCAAAAATTAGATGTAATATGCCAATTGCCATTAACTAACTTTGTTTTGTTTTTTTGGTTTATCAATAGGTTTTTAAAATAATTGAAGGAGAGAAATGGTATACAATTCAGACATGATGGAAAAGCACAAATGCGGTAATGAGATCCATTATTGATGTTTCGCCCATGCACTGGGTCCTATATACTGATGTTTCACTGATGCAATGGGTTTTATATATTGATGTTTCCCCCATGCAGTGGGTTCTTTCAAGTCACTTTAAAAAGTGATAAATGTGTAATTACAAGTTGAAGAAGCAAGAGTATGAGGAAAGAAGGTAGATCTTGCAAATGACATAGAACAGCATAATACAAGATTTTATTTTCATCCATAGTCTTACCTATGGATAACCACTTTTTAATTTTTAAATTTCACCCATGACCTCCAAAAGTTAATGAGGTCTAGCACTATACAGACTAGTATCTATTGTATAAATCAATTTAATATGTAGCTCCACTTTATGCCCTATACGTACTTCACCACCCCACATTTCCTTTGCAATAGATACTGTATTTTCCATTCTTTATCTTTCCTTATTTATTCCTGCCTTTTTCTCTCCCCCCTTTTATAAATTCAGTGTGGCTTCACTTTATTTGCATACTAAAATTCACTCCTTGGGAATCTTTAATGTTAAAAACTTTGAAATGCCTAAAATTTTGCATAAGGAAACTATCTCAAGAGTACCGTACGCTCACAGCACTGTATACCACAGTTAACACCTGACAATTATTCAGCATATCCTCTTTGAAAAAATATTGGTAATTGGAGAATGGTTTGTATTTCTGCACTGATGTGAATAATCTTACAAAGGAACTGGGCTATAAACATTCTGATGCATGGAGACAGTTCACCGATTCCAGTAAGGTCAGTTTGAAAGCAGTGTCCTTCACAACAGCAATGAAAAGCCATCTGTGCCAGTGGCTCATACTGTGGAATTAATTTAATGTACTAAGAAAAAATACAATAGCCACAAAACCTGCACAGTGCTATTAAATAGCAAACTGTATTGCTCCCTAATTATGATAAAAAACTGGCTCTGAAAACTTTAAATCATAAATAAGGGATGAAAATTTGCCTCTTAATTTCCACGTAATTCCCAATGGAGGAAGCTAATACTTTCATTAAAACTATTCATTACTTAAAATACAAAATCATGAAAATATCTAAAAATTATGAAAATAACTGAAAATTATCAAAAATAATAAAAAATAACCAATAATTATGAGAAATAACTAAAAATAACCATAAATTATGAAAAATAACTAAACATTACCAAAAAAAAAATCATTCAATTTGAACTATTTTTTATACTAAAGAATATGCACTTAAAAACTTAGAAAGAGAACGTTTTGGCATGATACAAAGCTGTTTTCTCTTCTCTGATTCTTCCCTTTCTGAGGTGCCTTTTACTGCACATTTATCTTATAAAAACTCTCGTAACCTTCCAAGAAAGCTGTATATACCAGTTTTTTCATGCTTGTGGGGAGCAATTGATCCAACAAAGAGTGTCTCCATGCTGATTCAGAATATACACTTAAAAATATAAAATGAGATAATTTTAGCATCATACGAGGCCTTAATTATAATACGTATGCCAAATATTATTATTTTGGTCATCTTTATTATGCTTTATCTTATTTATCTTATGTCTGCTATCATTTTTTAATAAATGGTATAGGCAGATAAAGTGTATTACTAATAATAGCATCAGTACAAGGCATTTTGTGGCCGATGACCAAACCACATACGAAGCAACTCTTGTCCCTGCCTCTCCTCTTGACTCCTCCTACTATGCTATAGCTCCTCCCACACTGTAATGATGTTCAGTAGTAAATTTAGTGTATTAGAAAGAAAAATAGACAAAAAATTAAAAAAAAAAATTTTAAATTTACCTCATGTTCACACATATATTTACATGGCGCGTCATCACAAGACATGTTCAAATAGCTATAATTTGCTTTAGAAACATTGTATTACAATGGGATTTTCACCAAAATGTTGCCAGATTCTTAAACTATTTTTCTATAAACAAAACTCATTTTCCATATTTTTCGATTTATTTTCTTATCCGTGTGCCGCTTAGGGTCACTTGTCTGTCCCTTAACCTTTATGCAGGTTCTGCATTTTTATTCCCTGCTTGTGTGACAATTTAAAAAAAATATATATACATGTATATACAGTGGACCCCCGGTTTACGTAATTAATTCATTCCAGAATGCTGTTCAAGTGCTGTTACCAAACAAATTTGTTCCCATAAGGAATAATGTAAATTAGATTAGTCCTTTTAGACCCCCAAAAATACACTTACAAAAGCACTTACAAAAATACACTTACATAATTGTTCGAGTTTGGAGCAGTACGTAAACCAGGGGTCCACTGTATATATACTACATACATTAATTTGTTTTTAGTCTGAAAGGGTCTATTTTTCTAAATAGAACTATGAAAAGAAAAATTTAATCAAAAGGAAACTTACAATTTTGGGGTGCTGAAGATGGCAAACATTGATCATTTGTCAGCAACAGCAGTGTAAATGTGTATAACAGTACAATTTATTGATGCTAAATTATGATTGTTTTGTCATTTTTTGTTTTCTATGTCTTCCACTATGAACACTATGATAGTGTTTTGTTACTACATACTTAGAACATGGGGATACTGTTTTATGAGCATTATTGTAAAGAAATGATCAATATCGTTTCTACAACAGCAGTGTCTTTCCACTGTGGAAGCAAGATTTCACTGAAACAATTATTTCAGCCAATGTTTACTGTTATTAATCATTTGAGCCACAATCTCCTTAAGTGTCTAATCAAAAAATAATTGAAGCTAATAAAATTTATTAAAATCGTCAGCATGTTTTTATTTAGGTTTTTACATTGTCTTCAGGGCACACAAGTGTTATTACAACATAAAAAGCACACATGATACATTTAACTCAGAATAACCAAGAAAGTCAAACAATATGACTTACTGTCCCATGTTATTGGACAATTTGGCTAAATTCACTGTTAGCATCACTCAACTGTAATAAATTTCGAAGAAATAAAGATCAGTTTTCCAGTTCCACACTACTGGAACTGAGCTGGCAACTGGCATGTCATAGAAAATTCTCAATAAAAAGTCAAAGCTAGATGAGAAATAATTAATAGTGAATCAATCAACAAGACAAAATTATTTCTCAATTCCTTCACAGTCAGTGCCTTATTTACCTAGGTACCTTTCAAGAAATACAGTAAAAGAAAAATTAATTTGAAAATTCGAATTTGTTACTACGTGATCTAACTTTTGCTGAACGTGGAGTAAACTAAATGCAGAAATTTCTAATTTCAGTCAGTATACAAAGCACTGTACCTGTTTCCCACTCTGTTTGCTGGATTTGCTGACACTGGTGGTGGTACTGCTGCTGCTGTTGCTACTTGATTTTTTCTTCTTGAAGGTGGCTTAGTCAGTGAGCCTTGGGAGTTGGAGGACCCAATAGTAGATCCCTCCATGCTCAAACGTTTTCTGCAGCTTAACAAGGACCAGCAACTAGTGTCAGTTTGTACATACCTACTTTCAAAATTAACACACAATCTTTTTGTAAAACAAAATAAACCAAACAAATCTCAAAAGAAAAAAAATGAGTATTTCATCCAATATTTCTTAATGTTATACAGTATATTTTTTATCATGATTGGGACTGAAGCTCCATCAGTTAAGTAAACTGAACGAAAACCATGAGAAGCCAAAGAAAGTTCACAATACTGAATTATTATATTTGCAAAACAAGAGCTAATTCCATACTAATAATGCAGTGCTACTTGGTTAAATTTTTTAATACATACGAAGTTTATTAAAATCAACAATCGGAAACTATCTAATACCCATCTCAAAACAGTAAAATACACAGATATGAATGTAATATGTATGTGTATAGTATTTATATATACCAGTACGTACTTAGTACACAAATGGCTAAGTATTCTTATTTTAAATATGCAATGCAAATTAAAAATTTGAATTCTCAATATTTACCAAGGGTTTCACTAATTTACATTAACCCAGCTGTCTACTTTAGCTTTTAAAATCAGTGTTTGAGCTATTACTATAAGAATAATGCTAGAACACCTGGACTGAATTTTTAATTTACCTCTTTGCTTCTATCTTTGTATCAGTTTCTGTATCAGACTCTTCTGTTTGATCTGAGTCAGAAGAAGAGTCTGGGCCTCGTTGATACTGTAAAAGGCGGTCAAGAAGGAAAGATTTGTCTCGTCGTACAGCAGGAGTGCTCTCTGGGCTTTTCAGTAATTCTTCCTGGAAGCACTCATTTTCCTGTAGAAATTTGTTAAAAATTATGATTGCTTTAATTCCTAGAGTATTTTTATATAAAGGCAACTGTCAATTTCTCTATCTTAATAAAGTTTTAAAGAGTAAAATAACTATGTATATAAAAATTGAGCATAAATTAAAATAAATTTTCAAGTGGCAGATTTGCTTAACATTATACGTATACCTGGAGGGTGTTCCAGGGGTCAATGGCCCCATGGCCCAGTCCATGACTAGGCCATGTGGTGGATCAAGACCCGATCAACCAGACTGTTACTGCTGGCCGCACACAAATGACACATGAACCACAGCCCAGCTGGTCAGGTATTGACTGTAGGTGCCTGTCCAGCTCTCTTGAAGACAGCTTTTAGACATAATTACTATATCACAGTCAAGTCAATAACATTAATAAAATAAAAGCAAAGGTTACTTACATAAATAAGAAGTTTTAATTTTCTCTTCAGGGTCTTATACTTTGCTTTGTAATCTTCTGGGCCATCTGCCTGAACTGGCATCACGAAATCTGAAATTTCAACATTGATCAATATTTTATTGTCACACTTGAGCAAAGACAAATGATGTATATAGTCATAAAGCACATTTGCTTCACTAAAAACACAGTAACTAAATTATGAAGATCAAAATACTGAAGTTTAGTATCTTATTACAGTACAGTGGTCCCTCGGTTTCGTGCATCTCCAAACTCGAACATTTATGTATTTTTGGGGTCTGCAATAGACTAACCTACGTGACATTATTTCTTAAGGAAGTAAATTCGTTTGGTAATGGCACTTGAGCAGCATTCTGGAACGAATTTTCAGCGAAAACCGAGGGACCACTGTATTCTGTTACAGACTGGATGTTAAAAGCACATGATAGGGGCTTCTTGCAGTTCTTGATGAATACGGATTTCCACGAGTCTGGGCCTGGGCAGAGTGCATGGGCATGTCATTTATCGCCTTTTCAAAGTCATTCAGGGTAAGGATAATATCAGATAAGTGTGTGTCTACCAAATTCTGTCTCTCATAAAAAAAATTCATTTAGGTCTTCGACTTTCAGTCTGGGTAGCGGCTCGCTAAAAACCGAGTCATATTGGGACTTTAGTAGCTCACTCATTTTCTTGCTGTCATCTGTGTAGGACCCATCCTGTTTAAGTAGGGCCCAATACTGGATGTTGTTCTCAACTTTGATTTGGCATAAGAAAAGAAATACTTTGGGTTTCTTTCAATTTCATTTATGGCTTTTAGTTCTTCCCGCATTTCTTGATTCCTGTAAGATTCCTTTAGTTTTAGTTCGATGTTTGCTATTTCTTTGACCAGTGTCTCCCTACGTATTTCAGATATATTGGCCTCTTGTAGCCGCTCTGTTATTCTTTGCCTTCGCCTGTAGAGGAGCGCCTTTCTCTTTCTAGTTTACATCTTCTCCTCCTTTTCCTTAAGGGAATTTGCCTTGAGCAAATCTCAAGTGCCACAGAGTTAATTTGTTCTAGACATAGGTTAGGATCCATGATGCTTAGGATATCTTCCCAGTTTATATCATTTAGGACTTGGTTTACTTGGTCCCATCTTATGTTTTTGTTATTGAAGTTGAATTTGGTGAAGGCTCCTCGCGACTGATCACATTTTGTTGGTCTGGGGCCCCCGCATACATGTCTGGACCTCTATTATGTTGTGATCTGAGTACAGTGGACCCTCGGTTAACGAATACCCGAAATCGTGCAATTATGTAAGTATAATTTTGTAAGTTCTTGTGGAAGTGTATTTTTGGGGGTCTGAAATAGACTAACCTACGTGAAATTTTTCCTTAAGGGAGTAAATTCGTTCGGTAATGGCACTTGAGCAGACTTCAGGAGTGAAGTTTTTACGAAACTCGGGGTCCACTGTATATTGTTTGATATGATGACATTTCGTATCAGATCATCACTGTTAGTGAAGATGAGGTGCAGCGTATTCTTCAATCTTGTAGGCTCTATTATTTGCTGGTTTAAGGTGCAGAGCATTTTTGGCAAATTAGGTCAATTTTGACCACGAAACTGTAGTGGTTTGGTTAGGTCAACTTTGTCCCCAGTATGCAACCCACCCAGTCAACTAACACCCAGGTACCTATTTTACTGATAGGTGAACATGGCAAGCAGGTGTCTCAAGGAAACATGTCCTAATGCTTCCACCCGTACCGGGGATTAATCCCGGACCTCAGTGTGAGATCCAAATGTGCTAGCAATCGAGCTATGGGACACCTTTTAATAATAATAATCTTTTATTTCTACAAGTATATGATACAACTTATACAGACTGAATCCCATATTAACGCAAACCATTAATAAACCAATTTGAGTTTTGCCATTTACATCTTTAACAGACAGTTTTTCAATGTTCTTAAAAAAGAAACTAACCTTACTAGAGTGATCATGAAATTTATTTAATTATTTTATTTATTTGTATAGTTATAATCAAGAATAATTTTTAAGGAGCTCCAATAGAAATAAGTCACTTTGACTTTTGGGTTATCCTAGGTAATTTACACATATATATGATAACTGTAAATTATGTTACCTGTGCCTAAATAAGATAAATAAACTTAGGGTATACAATATCTACCAGGCTGCTAATGTAAGATATTACAAGGACCTCAATGAAAATAAGTCAAGCTGACTTATTTTGGGTTATCCTAGGTAATTCACACATACGTAACCATGGAAGGCAGATTAAAACCACCTAAACTTGTATAAGTGTGTCAGTGTGTAACTACTTTAATAAACTTACTTGTTATTGTTGGGGTTATTAAGGGACTCTAAAGCTTATGCTCTATTGAGCCCTAATAAATAAATTTATCTAGGCACAGGTACACATAGGTACAATTATCAAAAATAGTGTAAATTAACCAGGAAAGAACGCTTCCTCCAGATAAATAAATGGGAATAATAAATTTCCAATTCTTTCACGTCAACCCCATTTAATAAAACTCAATACACAAACACCCAGGTGGTAGCAAGTCACTTTATTTGACTTTTTGGGGCTATTCTAGATAATTTAAACATATATTTTTACATGAAATTTAAATGTGATTATCTAAAATGTGTGTAACTACACTTAAATAAACTTACCTGAATAAACTTACTTATACCCCCACACAACCGCCTGAGTCAACAAGAAGAGGCTTTCCTCCAGCCTAGGAGGTGATGTATGAGGAGAAACGTCTCAAGGAAACAGTGAAAATTAGACACTGAGGCTCAAGGCAGAGCTCAGGCGAGACGTCTGCTCTCCATTAACGTCAGTGTAGCAGTGAACACACACTAGTGTTCCTTTTAACAATTGTATCTGTCAAACCATCTGACCAGCATAAAAATATTGGAACAATAAAATATTTAATGTTAGTAAGTCTATTTAGGAAGTAAGTTTATTCAGGTACAGGAACACATAAATACACTTACATAAATTATCATATATAGCAGCATATGTGTAGATTACCTAGGATGACCCAAGTCAGACAGTGACTTATTTCCACTGGGGGCCCTTGAGGTACAGGTGCACATAAGTACAATTAAATTACACAAATTTAGATGATTACAATTATCATGAATAGTAACATATGTAAATTACTTAGGATAATCCCCCCAAAAAAAAAAAGTTTAAAAGTAATTTATTTCCATTTGAGGGGCCTTGTAATAGATTAGCTTAGCTTCATTACTGAATGTACAGCGACATGAATTTCATGTATGTACATATATAGAAATCACAGGAAAATATTCTAGCATATATTGGTGGGATTTTTTCATTGGATTTACGAAGTTTAAGCAATTTATAAGAGGCTGATGAGTTGTTGAATACTAGCCAGAGTTGACCCGGGATTCTTGACTCATCGTACATTTTTGGGTAAGATTTCTTCGTATTTTTCCTCTTGTCTGCTATCTTTGAGCGGCTTGCAAACATTAACCATCTATAATTGTATATGTAGAGTGTATTTCTTTCAGAAATCACTGCTGGTGTGCAATAAAGGAGCTGAGAATGACAGCATCAAAAGCCAAAGTTGATGTACATCCACATCAGGACAGATATAAGATTATATAGGATATTGTTGGGATTTTTAACCGGAGGGTTATCCACCCAGGATAACCAAGGAAGTCAGTGCGTCATCGAGGACTGTCTGTCTTATTTCCATTGTGGTCCTTCAATCTTGTCCCCCAGGATGCCACCCACACCAGTCAACTAACACCCAGGTACCTACTTGTTAGGTGAACAGGGACAACAGGTGTAAGGAAACATTCCAGTGTTTCCACCCGGTTGGTGATTGAACCACAGACACTCAGTGAGTGAGGCAAGAGCATTACCAACTAGGCCACGGGACATAAAAAAAAGTATCCAAAACGGTTGGGATCCTCTCCAAGATACGCCCGTCTCACACTACTATTTCCTCATCTATCCTTACCACACATTTGCTATTTGTGCTTGGGGATCAACAGCAGCAACACACTTAAAGCCAATAATAACCCAACAAAAAGCCACAGTAAAAATTATCACGCAGTCCAATACTAGGCAACACCCCTCCCCCCCACTCTTCAAAGATCTAAACTTACTCACTATACAGAACATCCACACTTACTACTGTGCAACCTACATTTACAAAACCATAAATTCCAATATTAACCCTGAACTAAAACACTTTCTTGATAGTTGTGACAGGACCCACAGGCACAACACCAGGCACAAAAATCTCTATGACATTCCCTGTGTCCGGCTAAACCTATACAAAAATTCAATGTACATTGAAGGGCCTAAAATCTGGAACTTCATGCCTGAAAACTCTAGAACTGCAGACAACCAGCAATTTCAAAACTACCATTAAAAAACATCTTATCTCCCTGATGCACCCACCGTCGGCTAACTACATGAAAACCACCTATTCTCTTACTTTTATCATGCATACATAAAAAACAAACTAGACCTACTCTCGATATCTGTAATTCCCCCCAATTTACACTTACACTCACCCAAATGACTGTAAACATAAAATTTTGTATAAAGCTATTACCTAACAAATCTTAAACTAGTCATAAGTTTGCCTGAGATACTCCATAGGAGCTTTAATAGAAACTGTATATCATGCCTAGACAAAACCATTCTCACTGCTAAATTTACAAACTGTAATGCAGTTACCTAGCTTTAATATCAATATGCTCCATAACCTGTATCAATATAGAGTTAGAACTATTGTTAGTCTGCCTGAAATGCCTAGTCATGCTAGGCATTACAGTGGCCCTCTTTGTAATTAGTATTTTATAATATGTAAACCACACATTGTAACCAATATTTCATAATATGTAAACCCCACATTGTAATCTTTACAGAGAAATAAACATTTGTATTTGTACAGTGGACCCCCGGTTTTCGTTATTTTTTCGTTCCACAATGCTGTTCAAGTGCCATTACCAAACGAATTTATTCCCATAAGGAATAATGTAAAGTAGACTAGTCCTTTTAGACCCCCAAAAATACACTTACAAAAGCATTTAAAAAATACACTTACATAAAGGGCGAGTTTGGAGCAGGACGAACACCGGGGGTCCACTGTATTTGTAACTGTGAAGGACTAGGCAATAAACAAACAAACAAACAAATTTTATTTCATTGCAGATTACATGGGTATCGGAAGTTACAATGTAAATTGAGTGCAAGGAGAGCCACTGACATGCCATGGCATTAGGCATGAGGGAAGCTCACCAGGAAGTCAGTGAGATATCTCCTATTTCTGCTTCAATTCTGTTGAAGAGGGTATCAACTGAGCTGAAATATACACCTATTTTACCTGCATTTCATTTTTAATATATTGTGATACAATACTTTGTGATAAATGACATGCCCATGCACTCCGCCCCAGGCCCAGACTCATGGAACTCCGTGTTCATCAAGAACTGCAAGAAGCCCCTATCACGTGCTTTTAACATCCTATGGAGAGGAAGCATGGACACTGGGGTCGTCCCACAGTTACTAAAAACAACAGACATAGCCCCACTCCACAAAGGGGAAAGTAAAGCAATAGCAAAGAACTACAGACCAATAGCGCTAACGTCCCATATTATAAAAATCTTTGAAAGGATTCTAAGAAGCAAGATTACACAACCCAGGGCAGCATGGATTTAGAGCAGGTTGCTACGGGCTGTCCCAACTACTGGACCACTACGACAAGGTCCGCAGCGCTGTATGACCCCTGTGGTTTAGCGCTTCTATTTGATTATAATAATAATAATACTACAAGGTCCTGGATGCTCTAGAAGACAAACAGGATGTAGATGTTATATACACAGACAAGTGTAACCATGGTGTAATAGGACACAAAATGCGTGAAAAAGAAATAACAGGAAAAGTTGGCAGATGGATCTATAATTTCCTAACAAATAGAACACAAAGAGTAGTAGTCAACAGAGTAAAGTCTGAGGCGGCTACGGTGAAAAGCTCTGTTCCACAAGGCACAGTACTCGCTCCCATCTTGTTCCTCATCCTCATATCGGACATAGACAGGGATATAAGCCACAGTGCTGTGTCTTCCTTTGCAGATGACACCCGAATCTGCATGACAGTGTCCACCATTGAAGACACTGCAAGACTCCAAGCAGACATCAACCAAATCTTTAAATGGGCTGCAGAAAACAATATGAAGTTCATGATGAGAAATTTCAATTACTCTGATATGGAAAACATGAGGAAATTCAAATTTCATAGGAGTACAAAACAAATTCCAACCACAATAGAGTGAAAAACTAATGTCAAAGACCTGGGAGTGATCATGTCAGAGGATCTCACCTTCAAGGATCATAACACTGTAGCAATCGCATCTGCTAGATAAATGACAGGATGGATAATGAGAACCTTCAAAACCAGGGATGCCAAGCCCATGATGACACTTTTCAGGTCGCTTGTTCTATCTAGGCTGGAATATTGCTGCACACTAACTGCACCTTTCAAGGCAGGTGAAATTGCTGACCTAGAAAATGTGCAGAGAACCTTCACGAAACGCATAACTGCAATAAACCACCTCAATTACTGGGAACGCTTGAAGTTCCTAAACCTGTACTCCCTAGAACGCAGGCGGGAGAGATACATTATTATATACACTTGGAAAATCCTAGAGGGATTAGTACCAAACTTGCACACGAGAGTCACTCCCTACAAAAGCAGAAGACTCGGTAGACAATGCAACATCCCCCCAATGAAAAGAAGGGGTGCCACTAGCACGTTGAGAGACAACACAATAAGTGTCAGGGACCCAAGACTGTTCAACTGCCTCCCAGCATACATAAGGGGGATTACCACTAGACCTCTGGCTGTGCTAGCATGGAGGTACACATTAAAATCACTAAGAGTGTCTCACTAGTGTTGATGCAGTAAGCACAATAATAATAATAATTGCTCTGGGATGCTTTAAATGTCATATATTATGTTAATATAGACATTTTCATTAATCCAGCTATGATATTTTTTCAAAATTATATAAGAAACACACTACATATATAAACATGATACATACAACCATATTACATAACAAATTGACATAAATATGAGGTTGTGGTAGCCGAGCAGCTTGTAGTAGTGATGGCAAGAATTTGTTTTCTCGAGTCCAACACCAGTGAAGCTGTGTACTGGGGTAACTGTAGAAAAATCTCTCTCATATGTCTTCACTTGTAGCGTAATACGCTTTAAAAATGGTGTGTTGCATGAGAATGGGAGTAGCACTGTAATAATAATAATACTCTGGGGAACTCTAAATTTCGTATACAGTGGACCCCTGGATTTCGTACTGCTCCCAACTCGAACAATTATGTAAGTGTATTTTTGCAAGTGCTTTTGTAAGTGTATTTTTAGGGGTCTAAACAGACTAATCTAATTTACATTATTCCTTATGGGAACAAATTCATTCGGTAATGGCACTCGAACAGCATTCTGGAACGAAATATGGCCGAAATCCGGGGGTCCACTGTATTAAGTTATTAAAGTCGAACCTCAGTTGTCGATTGCATTAATTGTTGAGTAAATCGGTTTTTCAAATGAGGTGTTCGAGATAAAATGTCCTGTTTTTCGTACGTTCTATTGGTTGTCAACAGACAAGTTTTCACTTGTACAGAATGGGACAAAGCAGATGACCAACACGAAAGCTTTGATAACAAGACAATTTTTTATTGAGTGGGTTCATGGAGTCTTTGCTCCCACTGTCAAAAAGTACCTCATTAAAAAACAGTTGGCACTCAGGGTCCTTTTACTTATGGATAATGCTCCTGCTCACTCTCCAACTTGGAAAACTAGCTGCTGGAGGAGTTCAATTTTATTATGTACTGTGAAGTTCTTGCCTCCTAACATCACTCCTCATCCAGCCCATGGACCAGCAGGTCATTTCTAACTTCAAGAAGCTCTACACCAAAGCACTTTTTGAAAGGTGCTTTGAAGTCACTTCAGAAACAAATTTAACCCTCAGGGATTTCTAGAAGGACCATTTCAATATTATCACCTGCTTGAGGCTTATAGACAAAGCCTGGGGGGAATGTGTCTTCCAGGACCATGCAGTCAGCATGAAAAAAAAATGGTGGCCTGACTTTGTGGCAGCCAGGGATTTTGAAGGCTTTGAAGATGAGAATGAGCCAGTAGAGGATATCGTGTCTCTGGGAAAGACCTTGGGCCTAGAGGTGACTGATTTAGCGCTTCTATTTGATTATAATAATAATAATAATAGAGGTGACTGAAGATGATGTGAAGAAGTTGGTGGAGGAGCATAGAACTGAACTCACCACAGAAGAACTTCTAGACCTTCAGAAGCAGCAGCAGCGGACTTCAGCAGAGATGTCATCAGAGGAAGAGGAGGGAAGGGATGATGTACCCATTGCACTTGTCAAGGAAATGTGTACTAAATGGCATGAAGTGTAGGAGTTTGCTGAAAAATACCATACAGACAAAGCAGTGGCCATTCGTCTCTCTAACATGTACAATGACAGTGTAATGTCTCAATTTAGACAAGTGTTAAAACAGAGCCTGAAACAAACCTCACTGGACAGGTTTTTAGTGAGACAAAGAACCAGTGAGCCAGAACAAGGTGTTAGTGGTGAAAAGAAACAAAGAAGAGAAACAACACAGAAGGACAGTTGCCTGATATAAAATTGCTTTGGTTGTTGAATTGCCATCTGGAACAAATTAAATTTGACAACCAAGGTTCCACTGTACCATGATTGGAACAATACACAGATAACCCGCACATCGGATAGAGAATCTTATAATGATGTTTCAGTCTGACTTGGACCTTTTACAAGTAAATAGTGCCAGCCCATTGTAAATGGTCCATTTCAGACCGAAACGTCATCATAAGCTTTTCACTCCTATGTGTGGGTTATACTATGTGTAATGCTATTAATGATGGGCTGTTCCACCCCCAATGACTGTTTCTTCAAACCAGTCACTGTTGTTAAATCTCTATTAAATGTCACATATATGTTATATCTATTGACTGTAAATTCTTATGCTTTGATTTCAACACCCCAATTCAACCACTCAGTAATATGCAGGACATTGAATGTAACCTGTCTCATCGTACTTAAGATTGTAATGAATTACCCAAGATACACTAACTTAAATTTTACGCTGGATCTAGATATTAGTAGTAAGTAAGCCTTATGATTAGTTTGTCCAAAATACATTTGCATAATAATGGCTTTCTTCAAAGCTTTATCTTGTATTAAATTATGTATACATATATGTATATTATAATAATAAAACTCTGTGGAAAAATAAACACTTAAGCAGTATAATGTGATCCTTTATTGACAACGTTTCGCCCACACAGTGGGCTTCATCAAGTCACAAACAGATCTACCTGGGTGAAAGGTACGCGAGTATTTATAGGAAGGAGTCAGGTGAAGAATGCTGGGTAGATTATGGGCCAAGAGGCCTACTGCAGTGTTCCTCCTTTCTTATGTTCTTAGGTTGGATCTGATAAGGACCTACATGAGACTGGCGGGTGTGTATGTAGTTATGCGGGATAACGATGAAGTTTCTTAGCAAGGGGTTCAGCTATGTTATAGAAGCCGTTGTTTTGGTTGAAGTTGTTGGATATACAGATAAGTGATGATTCCAGTGTTTTCTTCTCTGGCGATAAGTCTTGCATTTCTGTAGTTGATTAAATGGTTGTGTGAATTTCGGTGTTGAACACAGGCATTCCCTAAATCGTCAGATCTGCCTGCGTACTGGTGTTCTGAAATACGTGTTTGGAGGTCTCTGGATGATTCGCCCATGTATAATTTGCTGCAGTCATTACAAGGGACGACTTTTTTTCATCAAAATATTGTTCCAGTTTTTGTTCGTCACCTTGGTTTTCGTCTACCGTACCGAAGGTGTCCACCTGCCCTCGCCCACACAAAGCATCCCATGCACGCATTCTGAGTCAGTCTGGCTTTGTTTCTCGTCGAGTGAACATTACCCTGCATGTTCATACAAAAAATTCGTAATAATCGATTGTTTTTTGTGCTTGTTTATTGAGTGTGACTGCTAAATAAGCCACCATGGGGCCAAAGAAAGTTCCAAGTGCCAGCTCTTTGATAAAGAAGGTGAGAAACACGATAGAATTCATGTTAGAAAAGTACGAAAGTGGCGTACGTGTGGTCGATCTCACCAGGCTGTACGGTAAGTCCTCATCAACGATCAGTTCCATCCTGGCAAAGAAAAAAGAAATCAAGGAATCTGATGTTGCAAAAGGGGTAAGTGTGCTAACGAAACAGAGGTACAGTGACTCTCAAGCTGGTCCTAGTGCCAGTAAAAGAAGGGAAGTAACCCCAGATAGGGATTTGATACCTGAAGTCCTTATGGAAAGGATTCCCCTTCCAAACAATAAACTCGCCTCCCTCTCCCCTCCTCGCCATCTTCCATACGCCAACAAGAGTCTTCAATAGAGGTAAAACTGATTTAAATGTTCATTTATCCATTAAAATTAATGTGTTATATTTATTTCTCATTGTTTTCTGTATGTAAAACTATAGTTATTCTCTATAAAATATATTTTTTTTTTTTATATATATATTTTTGGGTGTTTGGAACAGATTAATTTGATTTACATTATTTCTTATGGAAAATATTGCTTCAGTTTTCGTCGAATTTGGTTTTCGTCAGACTCTCTGGAACGAATTAAAAATGAAAACCAAGGTTCCACTGTATTACCATACCATTGATGTGTGCTTCTTTAACCTTGTGCAGTAGTTATTTTTTATTTTTATATGACACTTTTGGCTTGAATGCATTAGCATATGGTTATAGAGGTACACATTTCTTTATCCAAAACCCTTGGGGCCAGTAGTGTTTCAAATTTCAGAATGAAGGTGGGGTCTAGGGCAGCACCCCATAATCAAACATTAACACTGCAGCAAAAAGTATGAATACTCACACTAAGTGGGATAAATAAAAACTACAATACTACATACTATGGTTTATTTATAGAGTAATGCGGTGGTACCTCGGTATACGTCCTTAATCCGTTCCAGGCTCTTGGACTTATACCAAACGAATTTTCCCATAAGAAATACAGTCAACCCCGGTGTTCATCCAAATCAGTGTTCGTTAGGTTTTTTCACGAGAATTTTGGCTCGGTGTTAATGAATCCGCTTGGAGTTGGCGATTCGTCTCGGACACGTATGTGTGGCCCAGCTGGGCCCAGGCACTCCACTCAGCGTCAGTGTGCTATTGTTTACAAGCGAGCGACCACCACCCACGCCACCCATGCATTCATACCAGTATATTGTCATTATTCCACTGTTTTTAGTGCTTGCAACTGCTAAATAAGCCACCATGGGCCCCAAGAAAGCTCCTAGTGCCAAGCCTGTGGTAAAGAATGTCAGAAATACGGTAGAATTGAAGGAGATGATAGCAAAATATGAAAGTAGAGTGCGTATCGCTGAGCTTGCCAGGCTCTATGGCAAATCCCATTCAACTATCTCTTCCATTGTGGCCAAGAGAAAGGAAATCAAGGATGCTGTTGTTGCGAAAGGTGCAAGTATGGTCACAAAACAGAGATCTCAAGTGCTGGAAGAAGTGGAAACTTTGTTGTTGTTGTGGATCAACGAGAAACAAATAGCAGGAGATAGTGTTTCGCAGGCGATAATATCTGAAAAAGCAAGGCAGTTGCATGATGATCTCGTTAAGAAAATGCCTGCAACGAGTGCTGAAGTGAATGAATTTAAAGCCAGCAAAGGCTGGTTTGACAGATTTAAGAAGCGTAGTGGCATACATAGTGTTGTGAGGCATGGTGAGGGAGCCAGTTCTGACAAAAGTGCGACTGAAAATTACGTGAATGAATTCGTGGGGTACATAGAGACTGAACAATTCCAACCCCATCAAGTGTTCAATTGTGACGAAACAGGCCTGTTTTGGAAGAAAATGCCAAACAGGACCTTCATTACACAGGAGGAAAAGGCACTCCCAGAACATAAGCCTATGAAAGACAGGCTAACTCTTATGCTTTGTGCCAATGCCATTGGTGATTTTAAAGTGAAGCCTTTAATGGTGTATCATTCTGAAAATCCCCGAGCGTTTAAGAGATGCGGTGTCGCCAAGTCTAATTTGTGTGTGATGTGGAAATCTAACAATAAGGCATGGGTCACTAGGGACATTTTCTTGGACTGATTTTATGAAGTGTTTGGCCCCAGTGTGAAGAAATATCTCGAGGAAAATAATTTGCCACTTAAGTGCCTCCTGATAATGGACAATGCTCCTTGTCATCCTCCAGACTTGGCAGAGCAAATTGTGCAGGACTGTAAGTTCATCAAAGTGAAGTTCTTGCCCCCTAATACCACTCCTCTCCTCCAGCCCATGGACCAGCAGGTCATTTGCAACTTTAAAAAACTCTACACCAAAGCAATGTTTCAAAAGTGCTTTAATGTGACCGTAGACATGAATATGACCCTAAAAGACTTTTGGAAAGATCATTTCCATATCCTACATTGTGTAAACCTTATAGGTAAGTCTTGGGAGGGAGTGACTACCAGGACTTTGAACTCTGCCTGGAGAAAATTGTGGCCAGACTGTGTCCTAGAGAGGGATTTTGAAGGTTTTGGGGCTGAGCCTCAGAACCCTGAGCCTGAGCCTGTTGTGCAAGAAATTGTGGAACTGGGCAAGTCCATGGGGTTGGATGTTTGTACCGAGGATGTGGAAGAGTATGTGCGTGTATGTTCACGTGCATGCATGTGTGCGTATATGGGCAGGAGACCTTTGGAAGTAATTTAATATGAAGGCTCTTGTGATTAAGGAAGCTTGAGTGTCTGTTTAATATGAATGAGCAATTACTAAAAGGATGAAAAATCTGTGTATGTACAATATATGCTGTATTTGAGAAATATTAATAGGAATAGTAGGGTGATGAAAGTGAAGTGGCAGTATTGTGTAGTTTGTTGAATAAGATGTATGTAAAATGTATACGTATGCAGATGGGTGTTGAGCTTTGTTTCTATGTGACTGAAAAAGAAACAGTAGTCTTTTAGGTGCAGATTGATCAATTAAGGCAAGTCCAATAAATAATATCTAGAATAAACACTAACTATGGAGTAAGGACAGTGAAGAGATAACCACTGAAGATCTGCAAGAGCTTCAACAGCAACAGCATCAACAGACCACAGTTCAGGAAAATGGTCCAGAGGAGGAGGAGAAATAGAGATGGAGGAAGGTGCCTTCTTCAATGATTAAGGAGATTTGTGCAATGTGGACCAAGGTGCAAACATTTATGGATGATTATCACCCTAACCAAGCTGTTGCAGGCCGTGTTGGCCACATGTACAATGACAATGTGGTGTCCCATTTCAGGGATGTTTAAAGAAACGCCAGACACAGAGCTCCCTGGACAGATTTTTTGTTAGAGAGGGTTCCAGTGACTCAAGCTGGTCCTAGTGGCATTAAAAGAAAAAGGCCAGTAACCCCAGAAAAGAACTTGCCACATACAGTGTTAATGGAAGGGGATTCCCCTTCCAAACACTAGCATACTACTCCATCCTCTCCCCTCCTCCCGTCTTCCACACATCAACAACTCTTCAATAAATGTAAGTGACATGTTATTGTACCATTATTTCTTTATTTTTCATAAAATTGTGTGTAATTTAATGTCTATATGTTGTAAAAAAAATATTTTATTTTAATACTTTTGGGTGTCTGGAACGGATTAATTTTATTTCCATTATTTCTTATGGGGAAAATAGATTCGGAGTTCGTCCAAATCGGTGTTCGACGGGCCCTCTGGAATGGATTAATAACAAGAACCGGGGGCTCACTGTATAGGGAAAACTATTAATCCATTCCCATGAAAAAAAATCCTATTGTTATTGGCATACATTGATGGGGTTGTATAAAATAATTTAAACACCGCTTAACCCTTTCAGGGTCCGTGCCGTAGTTCTACAGCTTTGAGTTCTGGGTCCAAACCGTAGTTCTACGTCATGAGCTCAGCTCACTCAGATAAGCTTTGAGCGGTAAATTTTGGCCTAGATATGAGAGAATACATCTATGTGGTAAGTGTGCACCACATAAAACAAATCCTGCAGCACACAGTGCATAATGAGAGAAAAAAACTGAAACCCGTAATTTTTTTATTAAAACAGCGACTTTGCAGTGTTGTTTCGTATATTTTTTATAGTTGTATTTGCGATTTCTTGGTCTCATTTGATAGAATGGAAGATATATTACAGATATAGAGATGATTTTGATTGGTTTTAGTACTGGAAATGGCTTGAAACTGAGCTCAAAGTAGCGGAAATGTTCAATTTTTGCCGATAATCAAGAGTAAACAAATGACCTCACACGTCTAATACGTGCCAGCTGGTAGGTCTAATATACGTTCACAAATGTGGTGATATTATTTGTATAATTATTACAATATTGCATAACATTAAATCTTCCATTTTTTGGTTTGAATAAAAATTCATTATGTGAATAAAAAATCAAAATGGAATTCATTTGTAAAGACTGAAAAAGTAACTAATGAACAGAGGAAATGTTAGTTTAGTGCCAGGAATGCCTGCATTGTTTATTTTGCACCCTATTTTGAAATTGGAATATTTTGAACTTTGAGTTAAATTGTGTAAATTACCAATTTCCAATCACTTTATTTTGTAGTTGAAACAGTTGACTAGGCGATTTCTTGTGCTCAATCGATAGAATAGAAGTAATACTAGTGAAATAGCTAAGAATTTGGTAGACTGGAATAATGTAATTGGCCTAAAATGGGAGTCAAAGTCGGCAAAATCGCCGATGCGTAAATATTGCTGACACATCAAAATTCGCGAGAGCATAATTTCGTCAATTTTCAATCAAATTTCGTACTTTTTGTTTTATTATCTTCAGAAAAAGATTCTTTACCATTTCATAAGAAAAAATAAGAATTTTTTTTTTTTTGGAAAATTCTTGGACATTGGCACACCCCTTCCAAAAATGGCCTTGGACCCTGAAAGGGTTAATACTAAAATATATACATAAATACAAAAATTACGTAGATGAAATAAATGCAAATTTAACCTCACTTTACTTTGCTGAAAAGAGTCAGAGTGCCTACTAAGATAGTGCTGAGAAGGGAGGAGGAGGAAATATTATTGTTTGGAAGGAGAATCCCCTTCTCTTTTCTGTCTCTTTTCCCTATTTGGACCTGGTTGAAGCTCACCAGGTTTGACTTTTACTAAAAATCTGCCCAAAGAACTTTGCTTCTGCCTTCTCCTCAGGATGTTTTGGAAATGTGACATTGTCTGGTCATTCCAGACAGGCTTGTTTGGGCTTTGTTGGGGTGGTACTTCTCTGCAAAGTTTTTGACGTCCATCCATTTGGCAAAGATTTCCTTGATTAATGAAGTAGGGGCTTCTTCTATCTCCTCTTCTGAGACTGAAGAGAGTGTATCCATCTCAGTCTTGTGCTCCTCCTCAAGTTCCTGCAGCTCCTCAGTGGTCAGCTCTTCCCTGTGCCCCTCCACTAACTCCTCCACATCAAGAGAGAGGTAAACAAGGGTAGCACGCGAGTCGTATTCCAAACAAAGGTTGTATACCAAGCAAAAATTTTTGCGTCCAAACAGGACATATACATACCAAGTTGGAATTATTCCAAAGCAGACGTATACCGAGGTACCACTGTATATTGATAAATGAAATAATGTGATAATTATAGACCAAGAACATGATTCTCAAGCAGCACTATGATAGATGACATTTTTAAAGACTCTTCTCAAAAATCACCTACTCACCCTATACTAAATACTCATACTGTAACAAACTTTCAAACCCAATGTTATTTTACTTAAGATAATCTCAGTTTTATATTGTCATCCTCCTTAACACTTGTTGCAATTTCATATCATCATATTGTCATTTTAATAGTATAGTATCATCATATTGTTAATTTGAAATAAAATATATAACTGTAGAAGAAACTCAATAAATTTCTCTAGTATTGTTATTTTACTAGTATAGCATCAACATATTGTAATTTGAAATAAAATATACAACTAGAATAAACTCAACCAATTTCTCTAGTACAGTGGAACCCCGGTTAATGAAAAAAATTCATTGCAGAAGCCTGCTCAAGTGCCATTACCGAACGAATTTACTTCCTTAAGAAAAAATGTCATTTAGGTTAGTCTATTTCAGACCCCCAAAAATACACTTCCACAAGCACTTACAATATTATACTTACATAATTGCACGATTTCCGGGGTGTTCGTTAACCGGGGTTCCACTGTATTGTCTTTTTAATAGTACAGTGGTACCTCGGTTAACGATATTTTTTCGTTCCAGAATGCTGTTCAAGTGCCATTACCAAACAAATTTATCCCCATAAGGAATGATGTAAAATAGACTAGTCCTTTTAGACCCCCAAAAACACACTTACAAAAGCATTTAAAAAAATAAACTTACATAAAAGGGCGAGTTTGGGGACCATCGTTAACCGAGGTACCACTGTACAGTGGAACCCTGGTTAACGAAAAAAATTCATTGCAGAAGCCCGCTCAAGTGCCATTACCGAACGAATTTACTTCCTTAAGAAAAAATGTCATGTAGGTTAGTCTATTTCAGACCCCCAAAAATACACTTCCACAAGCACTTACAATATTATACTTACATAATTGCACGATTTCCGGGGTGTTCGTTAACCGGGGTTCCACTGTATAGTATAATCATATTGTAATTTGAAATAATATATAACTAGAATAAACTCAATCAATTTCTCTAGTATTATGTACATAGTGAATAAGTCTTTAGACTAAGCTGCCCCTAATGCCATGGCATGCCAGTGGCTCTCCTTGCATTACAGTTTTATAATTGTAACTACCAATACCTATATATACTTGTAACTTGCAACGAAATAAAAATATTATTATTATTATTATATTATTATTATTATTATTATTATTATTATACTTAACTGATCACACATTTTCACCATGTCGTCTATGGGGACTTTTTCACCTGTGTTCACAATGTCATCATCATCATCACCATCACTACTGTTCTCATGCTTATTTGTATTTAACACCATTTCTTTAAATCATAAACAGTGGTAGTTCCAACACCATATTCTTCAGTAAGACGCCGCACTGACACCACGATCAAGCTTCTGCAGTAACTCTACTTTCTGTGTTATTGATAACGTCAGATGCTTCCTTTTCTTTTTCTCATTGTTACCCATAAGGGTATCTGCAGCTCTTTTTGACATTTTCACAGTGAAATTAAACAGTCACAAAATATAAAGCAAAAACAAAATATCAGCGAACAGCAGACACATAAACACTACAAGCGCTGAGACACAACTGATGCCTGCCACTCTGGCTGTCAGTGACCGACGCTCCACACTCCACACAAAAACTTCGGTTTTGGAACTTTTTGAATTTCAGAATTTCAGATAAAGGAATGTGGACCTGTACTATTGCCATATGTTTGTTTAAGAGTGCCCTAGACCTCCATGGGCAATGGGAAAGTAATTGTATTTGATACAAAGACAGGGAGAGGTAGCATCATTTTTTTATCAGAAATGCTTTAATTGACTTCGTAGATTAAAGCACTTTGCAAATCTCTTAATTCCCTTTTTTATATATAAACACTTACTCATAAAAGAACCAAAGTTAACCAACACGGTAAATAGAAAATGTAGACATAAACTATTTTTTTGGCAAGTTTGCTCATTGAAACCCCCTCAAGGGATGTTACTTAATACGAGTAAGGAGCTCTTCATCTAAGGAATTGGACCTGTGCAAGGCAGGTCTTCCTTTGTCTGATGAAGGGCTTTTGATCCAAGGACTTGGATCTGTGCTCCCCTTCCTTGAATCAAACCAGAATGTTTCTTATTCCCCACAGGTTGAGCACTCCCATGAATATACAGTGGTACCTCGGTTAACGATATTTTTTCGTTCCAGAATGCTGTTCAAGTGCCATTACCAAACAAATTTATCCCCATAAGAAATAATGTAAAATAGACTAGTCCTTTTAGACCCCCAAAAATACACTTACAAAAGCATTTAAAAAAATAAACTTACATAAAAGGGCGAGTTTGGGGACCATCGTTAACCTAGGTACCACTGTACTTTATTGTCTTTGATTTACTATATCATATTAACTTAAAAATTATTTTAAGATTCAAGGGCATTGAATACATGTCTTTTTAATTTATAATTTATTTACGTTTTGCAGAAGGCTGACAGTCTTACATGCAGCTGCTGACATCTGCAACATAAAGAGCAAGTGTCGGACTCGCCTTGACAGCTGTGAGCATAAGATCCTCCCTTATCTGCAATGAAGGCTCATCTACAGCAAAGTGAGAGTTCACCCTCACCACATGATTAGTAAGGTCATCCTCATTATGCAATGAAGAAGTTCACCCTCATCACTTGAGTAAGTTTGTCCTTTATAATCATGAACAATTGTTTCATCAAAATTAATTGAAGACATTCATCCACAACAGCTGTATGATATTTTGTTAAACTGCCTTGTAAGAGTGTCTACTCTCGAATACACACCTGTTACATCCCAAAATGCTGTATAAAACAGAATTACTTGATTGTGGAGGAGAATTAGCAGACTGTTTTTTAAGCTTTCAGTTTTTTTCAGAAGCTCCTAACACAAGTAGACAAGAGGAATGCTACAGCTGTGAAGTGGTTTTTGACTTGCTGGAGAAGTGACAAATACTGATAAGTACATTGGACTGGGTGACAGAGGGAGAGAGAGATGGACAGAGATCATATTTAAGTTACACAGGTATTAGTACAGAAACTAAACTGTCTTGCATCAATATATAAAGATCTGTTTTATGATACAAATATACAGACACTAACATAAATGACAGGTGAATGCAAAAAACAAAAATGCTGTTTTTTATTACTGAATATATTATTATTTATCAAACACTTAAATGTTTTTTAATTAGTTGTGGTTAAGCTTTAAGCAAGTTTTATAATTTTAGACATTTTGCATCACAGGTTGGTCCTATTACACATTCATTCTACATAATTAAAGCAGGGAAAATAGTCTCAATAGCATACAAAATGTACAGAAATTGGTGTATTAACAAGTAGTTTATAATCTCATACATACTTTAATAAAAAAGATAAAAAATACTGACCGTTTTTTTCGATTAAGACAGACGAAATTTACAGGTTCGAAATTTTCGTGTAGCTATAAAATAATTATTTATTTTCCTTGTCTCAAAATTTTATACATTCATTAATTACAAATAGAGATGATTTCATGGGTAGCACAAAGGCAAATACCTTGAAAGAACTCAAGTAGCGAATTTCCATTCTAGACATGTTTGAGTAAAACATAGTCACAAACCCTTCTTAAGTACTCTATCAATGGAGAGTCTTATACTGATGCACAAGCCTGACATTATATGTAAACCATTTTTAACAATGATGCATCTTGCCAAAAACTAAGAGAAATCTTTTTTTTGTGAGAATAAAAATTCACAAATGAACAAGCATAAATTTAAATAATGGAATAAAAGATGTCCTGAGACTCTGTATTTAATGACAGAAACATGCTATTTATAATGCCAGAAATGTCTGCTTTGTTTATTTTGGACCTAAAATTTTGAAATTGGCATCGTTTGAAAATTTTGTAAATTGGAAGAATTGCTCAGTTTGTGATCACTATTTAGATTGAAAATGAAAGTTATAAATTTTGGCAGTTTTTAATCTGTATGAAAATTGATAAAAGGAAAAATGGAGTTCCTTAATTCTGCAAGGACAAGCTTATATAATTTACAGATGAAATTATTATTATTTGTTAAAAATAGGGCTCAAAAGGGGTAAAATCGTACGAAAACATAAAAATGACATGGGGTACTACCGATTATCTTACACTGAAAACAGATGAATCGTAAAGTTTTGAAACAAATTTCCATAATTTTAGCTGCAGTTGATCGGATTAATATTCTATCATTTTCATAAAAAAAAATTAATTTTTTTTTTTTCTAACTAAAAATTCTGACTTCAGATTTTGAATCAGCATACTGAAATTAATAAGCAACAGGTATATTTACTTCAGTAGACTTTTTTTTTATCTAGTGTTAACAGTGGACAATAGGTTGTATTAGTGATGCATTAAATTATTAAGTAAAAGCCATTCTTAGGTTGTATAAAACTTAAATAATTAGAAAATGTTAAGCAATGATAATAAATATTACATAGTTCATTAGTGCAACTTGTTACAACTTTCAGTATCAAGCATTCTTATTATAAATTGTACGAGTCATGAATGTCTGTCATATACAGTAAGTCCTTGAATAATGTTTCATTATAACGAAAAAAAAAAAAGTTTATTCCCAGCCGTGGCCACTGTCTGTGTGGAGACAGTAAAATAAAAATTTGTAAAGTATACGATAATACAAATGACAGTAAATGATGCTGTGTGAAAGTACTCAGCGAACCTGCCATATTTTTTATTGTGATGGTAGGTGCTCCTTACAATTTTCACTTTGCAAACATTTATTCCTTGATTTAACCCTGTTGCAATGAGTGCCTAAGGTGCATGTGCACCCCTGATGTCTGTGGCCACAAAAAAACAAACAGAAAAAGTGTGACATTAGAGACAAAATTAGAAGTTTTAAAGAGGTTTGACGATGAACAGTGAGGTGTGGTTTTGTTATACGTGATTTCACTTAAAGTTGCAGTTTCCAAAAACCTATTGACAACGTTAAATGAGGACTTACTGTACTGCTTGAGCAGTTTCAAATATACTGAAAAACTAGCAATCAGGGTATTATGATGGCAGAATATATAAGCATTTTTCATTGTAGAATTCAGCGCTTATGAAGTGCAATTGTAAAAAACTAAATAATGTACTGTACTGTACTAAATAGTAGTAGTAATAATTGCATTGCCCTCATGTCTCATAATTGCTAATGTAATATTTTTATGGTTGAGCCAAATGCATCTCTACAGTAAGTGCAAAGTTTTCAGCTGTAGCATTAGTATTCTACTGTTACACGTCTCTAGAAACACCAACTATTTTCCTCTGCTTCCTCCCAATTTCATGTCAGAGGTCATAGGAGGAAATTAGTATAAAAATTATTACTACATACACATAATTCAGTGTATCTTTTTATAAAATATCTTTAGCACTGTATTAACACGAATGGTACATTTACACATGAATACATCAAGTTTCAACAAATACAGTACTGTACTTATAACTATTCTACTGTAACAGCAAATCCCTACTAATTATATTTCACATCACTTAAACTGTAAATATTGAGGTATAATATAAAATGTGGAAGTTTTTATTTAGCAGACTGCCTCTGAGAGAGAATGCCTTGAGAGAGAATTACCCACTGTTGATTGGAGAACTGTTTCTTTGCTTGAAATGTGAATTGCTTCCTATTTACCTTCATTAAATTATACAATTATAAAGAAAATATACATTTTTAGAGATTACTTAGAAATTTGGTCGCAGGTAAAATACAAATTTAAAAGTGAATTCTGTGCAACTTTTGCTGTATAGCCAAAAATATAGTTGAAAATTCTGATTGACTGCAGCTGAAGATCCAGCCATGAGCACTACTAAGTTGGAACTACTGCATATTAACATGTACCTAATTTATTTGGCAATATGTATGTCAAGCATTTGCAGTCAGTAATTTGACTGATGTGTCTTTACAGTGAGTCCATAACCATGTACATACTTACTGGGTAAACTTAAGATATTAACTTGTACAAATGTGTCCTCATTCTACCCGAACAACATTAATATGTATTATTAGATATCTTAGAATGCTAATGTAGATAGTTTTTAATATCCCATAAATAATTGAGGTGTAAGATACAGAAGTGTACTAAATAAAATGTACTGTACAATATATGTTATGGCAAGATACACTAATTATTCTCAAAGATTATTCCAAATCAATATGATCTTTTAATGATTTACAGAACTGTTGTATTATAGGCCACAGTTTTGGATTATCTTTACTTGCATAACATCAACAGGCACTGATCCACTTATAACATTTTGACTAGTTGGCATAATCACTGGTATGAAAGAAACTTGTTTTATGGTATTACAGATAAACTCTAAGGCTGATGTGAAGATCAAAATATAAAATTTTAAATGAACACCAAATATATATTTTGGATTAAAATGAATGTGTCAAATTTAGCCTTAATTGTGCTATATTTGACTTAATAAAGATAATGGTACATATACTTAGCTAAACAAGTTTCTCAATCATTTTTCAGGCAGCACACTTCAACTATATTACACCATATATAATGATGTTATGTGTACTCTTTAGCCATGCTACATTTATGACTGAAAAGTTGCCTTCAATCCTTTTTCTAAATAGACTATTTTTCAGTAGTGGGTAACCCATCATTTAAAAATTCAAATTATCAAGAATCAATGAGATTGGGAGTGCAATACATACATAATTCATATAAACTTTTCCTACACTATATTAAAGTTGTGCGGGTGTCCTTGTGTAGTTCAAACTCAAAGGTTTTGAGCCGTTTTGTTCTGCTATTAGACATGTGCATTTTGAGTGATACCAAAGTTTTTGAGAACCACCGACACATTTGTATAGGTGATATTTGACTGCTATCATCTGAAAAGTACTGTACTACTGCACTAAGTGCCAGTTGTAAGTTGGTAAAGAGAAATGTAAGAACTGCCAAATTACTGCACATTATGCACGTAAATATTCTGAGTAATGTGCCAAACATTCAGAATGTAAGTAACAGGTTGTTGCACTAAATACCATAGGTAATGGGCATTCCCTTCTCAGTACAAATTAATCTCCTAAAACATATTTGAGATGTGAATGGATTTTATAATAACTTCTGACAGCCTATAGCTGATACCTGTAAGGAACAGAGGGTGATGGACATTACATTATCTCATCCCCATAATATATCCCAGATATGTCCTCTTCCTCAGGCACTGCTTGGTGCCTAAGAGGGTCAGGAACTCGGGGCAGCCATCACTGGCAACTACATGATGTGACACTCATCTTTGGGTAGCTCTTGAGAACATAATCATTTTCACTACTCAGGAAAAGGATGGAGACGGAGTCAAGTTTGTCAGGGACACAGCATGGGGCGGGCACTTCTGGGCGTCCTCCCATGGAATATATCAGGGATTGGATGATGGCATGGTTACTGCCACTCAAGCTCTGCAGGGGATAAAAAATAATCAAAAAGCTATATTACAGGAGAAAGCTGTCATAGCATAAATGGGAAAAAAGTAAAGACAGTACTGCAGCTCAAAATTCACCTGGCTGACGAATATACAGCACAAGCAACGATACTGCACATAATACATATGCAAATGTAGTAAACACTGATCAAAGGCACAAACTAACCCACAAGGAAAAAACTTAGATTCTCTGTTTCAGTATCTCCATGTGGGCTTGAATAATAATAATAATAATATATATATATAGTCATACCCCGCCCTATGTCATTAACTGGTTCCAAGAGCCATGACGTAACCTGGTTTTTGACAAAATGACAGACATTGTAAAACTAGCTTAAATAACTCGTGAAAGAATATAACTTGCTTAACCTTAAGAACACTAAAAATACATTTTAGTCACTTTTTAAATAACAATGAACACAAAAAAATATACTATTTACCTTGTGATTTGCCCTTACAAATGCCTTAAGTATGATGAAAAACAACCAAGGCAACCCTAAGGCATGCACTATCACCGACACTTTTTCACACCTTTTAATCATATTTAATTTATCTTCCATCGTAACCACATTATGCTTGGAATCACTAACACTATCCTTTTTAGGACACATGGCTAACGCAGACAGTAAAGGAATAATAAAAAAAATAACAGCGAGAGGCAAAACAAGCACGCAATTGCAGATTGCAGCATGGGCAAAAATGCATATGGCATCGCCCTTGTTTTGAATGAGAACCAGCAGCAGCGCTACCACGTAACAAGATGGCGGAACTAAGTAATGACAGACATTTGTTTACACTATGGAGATGAATGGTTTTTGGGACCTGGCGAGCTGTTGGAGTGTGAGCAGGGTAATATTTTGTGAAGGGATTCAGGGAAACCAGTTAGCCAGATTTGAGTCCTGGAAATGGGAAGTACAATGCCTGCACTTTAAAGGAGGGGTTTAGGATATTGGCAGTTTGGAGGGATGTCTAAACTGTAGTACGTATCTGAGCGCCTCTGCAAAGACAGTGATTATGTATGAGTGATGGTAAAAGTGTTGAATGATGAAAGTTTTTTTTTCTTTCTTTTTGGGTTTTTCTTTCGTTTTGGGTCACCCTGCCTCGGTGGGAAACGGCCAACGTGTTAATACATTTTTTTTTTTTCAACAAGTCGGCCGTCTCCCACCGAGGCAGGGTGACCCAAAAAGAAAGAAAATCCCTAAAAAGAAAATACTTTCATCATTCAACACTTTCACCTCACTCATACATAATCACTGTCTTTGCAGAGGCTCTCAGATACGACAGTTTAGAAGCATATATAAAGATATATATAATACATAAAACATAATCCCTCCAAATTGCCAATATCCCAAACCCCTCCTTCAAAGTGCAGGCATTGTGACTTTGCTGAGTGATGCAATGTCAGATATAATGACGTTCCTTGAACTGAAACTTACTCTAGAAAAGTGGCGTAAAGGCGAATTTGACACAAGTCGAAATGACGTAAAGCAGGATATGACTATGCATATATCATTAACAGAACTGCGGCTGGCTATGACTCAAACCTGCATTCCCATGCCCAGCCCCGTGAGAACTGAACAAAGTACGCATCACTCTATCCACTGGACCAACAATCCAGTGGATAGAGTGATGCATACTTTGTTCAGTTTTCACGGAGCTGGGCATGGGAATGCAGGATTGAAATCCTGGCCAGCCGCAGTTCTGTTAATGATTCAAAATCACTTGTTTCATGATTTCATTAGTGTATGTGTGTATATATACATACAGTGGACCCCCGAGTAATGAACACCCCGGAAATCGTACAATTATGTAAGTATAATATTGTAAGTGCTTGTGGAAGTGTATTTTTGGGGGTCTGAAATAGACTAACCTACGTGACATTATTCCTTAAGGGAGTAAATTCGTTCGGTAATGGCACTTGAGCAGGCTTCTGGAATGAAGTTTTTACGTTACTCGGGGGTCCACTGTATATCTTTTTATTTCAACAAACCGGCTGTATCCCACCGAGGCAGAGTGGCCCAAAAAGAAAAATGAAAGTTTCTCTTTTTAAATTTAGTAATTTATACAGAAGGGGTTACTAGCCCCTTGCTCCCGGCATTTTAGTCGCCTCTTACAACACGCATAGCTTACAGAGAAGAATTCTGTTCCACTTCCCCATGGATATATATATACATATACAGTGGACCCTAGGTTTTCGCCGAAAATTCTTTCCAGAATGCTGCTCAAGTGCCATTACCGAACGAATTTACTTCCTTAAGAAATAACGTCACGTAGGTTAGTCTATTTCAGACCCAAAAATACACTTACATAAATGTTCGAGTTTGGAGATGACTGAAAACGGAGGGACCACTGTAGGTATATATATATATACAGTGGACCCCCGGTTAACGGCCATAATTCATTCCAGAATGCTGTTCAAGTGCCGTTATCAAACGAATTTATTAACTTAAAGAATAATGTAAATTAGAGTAGTCTTTTTGGACCCCCAAACATACACTTACAAAAGCACTTAAAAAAATACACTTACATAATTGTTAGTGTTTGGAGCCGGCCGTTAACCGGGGGTCCACTGTATATATACATACATGTACTTTATATGTAATTACATTAGGCTGTGCATGTCACATTGACTTACCATGGATGGATTTTAAACGAGTTTTTTGGTAATCTACACTCAGTGACCACTTCATTAGGTACACCTTTCTAGTACTGGATAGGGCTTCTCTTTGCCCCTAGAACAGCCTAAATGCTTCGTGGTATGGATTCAACCAGATGCTGGAAACATTCCTTAGAAATTCCGATCCATACTGATATAGCATCATGCAGTTGCTGCAGATTTCTCAGCTGTACATTCCTGGTGTGAATCACCCGTTCCACTATATCCCAAAGGTTTATGCCAAATTCTGAGTATCATCTGCATGTCACAGAAGAAATTGTGATTTATCAGACCAGGTGACGTGTTTCTATTCTTCAACTGTCCAGTTTTGGTAAGCCTGTGCCCAATGTAGCCTCAGTTTCCTGCTCTTAGCTGACAGGAGTGGAACCTGGCATGGTTTTCTGCTGCTATATTCCATCCACTTGAAGGGTTTTTAGAGTTAACGTCATCTTCCTGTCAACTTAACCAGTCTGGCCATTCTCCTCAGATCTCTCTTATTAACAAGTTGTTTTCACCCACAGCACTGCCACTTGTTGGATGTACATTTTCACACCATTTTCTGTAAACTCTAGAGATTGTTGTGCATGAAAATCCCAGGAGATCAGCAGTTTCCAAGATACTCAAACCAACAATCATTCCACAGTCAAAGTCACTTAGATCATATTTCTTCCCCATTCTGATGTTTAGTCTGAACAACTGAACCTCTTGACCATGTCTGCATGCTTTTAGACATTGAGGTGCTGCCACACGATTGGCTGATTAGATATTTGTATTAACTAGCAAGTGTACAGGTGTACCTAATAAAGTAGCCACTAGTGTACATTACATTAGTGATGGACGAATATATTTTGTAAAACATCAAACCTGTGTGTAAACCTTGCAAGAAATATCTATCAATCACACATGGAACTGCTACAAAACTAAAAACCATTGGACAAGACAAGAGAGACAGTAAATAGTGAATAAATAAGTACTTACACACACACGGCCACTCCACCAGTCTGGCTACAAGGGAGAAATGGACAATGTTAGCTTACACCTCTATGTATAGCTACTATGGGATGATGCTTTGCTGACGTGGGCACGTAATGGGTAAGTATGACTTGAATTAACCTGGTTGGATGCAGGATTAATACAGATGGGTTATTTGGTTAATATGGGTAGGTAATATGTTCAATATGACAAGGTGCAGGATTAGATTAACATGTGTGGTGTTAATAGATCCATGATTAACAAAATCAGTGGAAGTAAGCTTAATGAGACTGACACATAACTAACAACGATGAAACATCTAACTTAATCACACCTGCAAGAACATCGTTAATAAGGTCCCACACATACAGCTGGTGCAATGGCTACACATGATTAATGTGCCCATTGGATATATGTATACAGTACTGTTATTAGGTACTATAGGGATACTATGTACAGTGGACCCTCAGTTTTCGTTCACCTCCAAACTCGAACAATTATGTGTACATATGTATAGTATATATTTTTGTAAGAGCTTCTGTAAGTGTATTTTTGGGGTTCTGAAACGACTAATCTAATTTACATTTGTCCTTATGGGAACAAATTCGTTCGGTAATGGCACTCAAACAGCATTCTGGAATTAATTTTCAACGAAAACCGAGGGTCCACTGTATATTGTACAGTAGTAAGTACATATAAAAAATGCACCCATATCCTCTGCCAATTTTAAGCATTGTAGAACAAAAATTTGGAGTGTTCTGTTAATGCTGCATAAAGCACATGGGTTTTGCACTTTGTGAATAACAATAATAATGGAATGTTTCATGGAATACAATTTGTGGATACTACCCTACCAATATGTGTAACCCTTTTGGATTTAGCTCTTAATTTTATTTTAATACCTGTTATTTATAGTTAATTTTAATAATTAATAACCAAAGACATTGAAAAAAAATTGTAAGAGGCCTTACCAAAGATGTATAAATTTGAACTACAGTATAACCTTAGGACTTCTATTACGTGTATTTATACTTCTTGATACGAAGCCAAGAATCCTAACAGTTTCACTGCAAACACTTCTGCACTGTTGTCTTTACATTTCTGCTAAATAGAACTCCTAAATCTTGGCTGACAACTACAATGTAATACATCACTGATATAATGCAATATGCTGATACAAAGCAATATATCACTGATACAATACAATAAATCACTGATACAATACAATAAATCCCTGATACAACACAATGCACTACTGATAATCACAAGGATTGTGTTCACTGCAGTATTGAAGGGACAACCTGGTGCACCACCTCATAGCCTTCATGCCGGTGAAGGATTCTTGATCCAAAGAATTGGAGTTACCCTCCTTTTTCTTGGAGCATGACCCATATGGGTTTAGCACTTCCCTGGATAAAATATGACCTGTATGGCATTAGAGCGCTTAATACTGTAATAAATTTACTTAACAGAAAGTCAGGGGGGCTAGATCTGGGGGTAGGTAGGGTTTTTGACCGGAAAACTCGGGTCTTGAGTCTGCAAGTGGGGCACAAATTTCTCAGGCACTTGGCCCACATTCAAATTTTCAGTCAAAATGCTTTGACATGACCCATAAGAAATTCCCACAGCACTTGCAATGTCCTGGATACTCCAAAGACAATCTTCATGAATTGCTTTTCTCACTTTTTCAATGTTGGCGTCTGTTTTTGTAGTTGATGGATAACGAGAGTGCTCATCAACCTCAACTGACATTCATCCTGCTCTGAATCAAGAAAACTATTTAAAACACTGTTTCCAAACCATTGTTTCATCGCCAAATGCTTGCTAAAGCATTCTGTGAGTTTCACTAGCCATTTTACCCAGTTTGAAACTTCACACACACACGTTCTTGGTATCCTTGCTGTTGTGGTAACATTGTTGAGATTCTTGAATGTGAGATCTGACGTCTATCCCAAGTTTCAGTAAACTCCCTCTCTGTTGAGTGATTTGTGTTTGGTGTACAAATTAATCAAAATTACTAAACTGTATATCAGTGCGCTGTATGACCCTAGTAGGTTTAGTCCTTCTTTTTTATTATAATAATAATAATGTACATATATCATTGCAGGATGACTTGGACAAATCTTTGAGAGTCTTAGGAAGCAGGATTGCCAATCACAGATCTCAACAATTGCACAACCCAGGGCAGCATGGGTTTAGAGCAGACTGCCTACAACAGAGACAACCTGAGGCCACACTTGTAAACTGAAAAAAATGGCGCCAAAGTAATACAAATATACTTAATTTCACACACACATACACAAAGAATGGTGGAGCATCTGGAGCAGAACAGGATAATCAACGCCAAACAGCACGGATTCAGGGAAGGCAAATCCTGTGTAACAAACCTCCTGGAGTTCTATGATAAAGTAACAGAGGTAAGGCAAGAGAGAGAGAAGGGTGGGTTGACTGCATTTTCCTGGCCTGCAGGAAGGCCTTCGACACAGTTCCTCATATGAGATTAGTAAAGAAGTTGGAAGACCAAGCGTGCATAACAGGAAGGGCACTGGAATGGATCAGGGAATATCTCACAGGGAGGCAACAACGGGTCATGGTTCGTGATGAGGTATCACAGTGGGCGCCTGTGACAAGCGGTGTACCGCAGGGGTCAGTCCTAGGACCAGTGCTATTCTTGGTATATGTGAATGACATGACGGACGGGATAGACTCAGAAGTGTCTCTGTTCGCAGATGATGTGAAATTAATGAGGAGAATCACATCGGATGAAGACCAAGCAGGACTTCTAAGAGACCTGGACAAGCTTGACATCTGGTCTAGCAACTGGCTTCTCGAATTTAACCCCACCAAATGCAAAGTCATGAAGATCGGAGAAGGGCAAAGAAGACCGCTGACAGAGTACAGGCTAGGTAGACAAAGGCAACAAACCTCATCAAAGGAGAAAGACCTTGGGGTGAGTATAACGCCAAGCACGTCTCCTGAAACACACATCAACCAGATAACCACGGCAGCATATGGGAGACTGGCAAACCTAAGATTAGCGTTCCGTTACCTTAACAAGGAATCGTTCAAGACACTGTACACCGTGTATGTTAGGCCCATACTAGAGTATGCAGCACCAGTCTGGAACCCACACCTGGTCAAGCATGTCAAGAAATTAGAGAAAGTGCAAAGGTTTGCGACAAGGCTAGTTCCACAACTCAGGGGACTGCCCTATGAAGAAAGGTTGAGGGAAATAGGACCAACAACACTGGAGGACAGAAGGGTTAGAGGAGACATGATAATGACATACAAAATACTGCGGGGAATCGACAAGGTAGATAGTTACAGGATGTTCCAGAGAGGGAACACAGAAACAAGGGGACACAACTGGAAGCTGAAGACTCAGATGAGTCGAAGGGATGTTAGGAAGCAATTCTTCAGCCATAGAGTAGTTAGGAAGTGGAACAGTCTAGCGAACGATATAGTGGAGGCAGGAACCATACATAGTTTTAAGACAAGGTATGATAAAGCTCATGGAGCAGGGAGAGCAGAAACCCAGTAGCGGACAGCGAAGAGGCAGGGCCAGGAGCTGAGTCTCGACCCCTGCAACCACAATTAGATGAATTAGGTGAGTACACACACACACACACCTGGTCAAGCACGTCAAGAAATTAGAGAAAGTGCAAAGGTTTGCAACAAGGTTAGTTCCGGAGCTAAGGGAAATGTCCTATGAAGAAAGGTTAAGGGAAATCGGCCTGACGACACTGGAAGACAGGAGGGTTAGGGGAGACATGATAACGACATACAAAATACTGCGTGGAATAGATAAGGTGGACAGAGACAAGATGTTCCAGAGAGGGGACATAGAAACAAGGAGTCACAATTGGAAGTTGAAGACTCAGATTAGTCAAAGGGATGTTAGGAAGTATTTCTTCAGCCATAGTCAGGAAGTGGAATAGTCTAGCAAGTGATGTAGTGGAGGCAGGAACCATACATAGCTTTAAGACGAGGTATGATAAAGCTCATGGAGAAGGGAGAGAGTGGACCTAGTGGCGGTCAGTGAAGAGGCAGGGCCAGGAGCTAAGTCTCGACCCCTGCAACCACAATTAGGTGAGTACACACACAAAATACTGCGAGGAATCGACAGTTGCACTCAAATGCGTCCATGTATCTAAGGTTAACTCTCTAATTGTAACTGATTCTCTGTCATCCATAAATGCTCTCAACTCATCAAGTATAACTTGTAGCATGCTCGTGTCAGAAGCCAGACACAGGTATGGTAGGATTCTGGATAGTAGAGTCAGAGTGCACATGCTGTGGATTCCATCTCACATTGGTCTTCAGATGCATGATAGAACTGATAAATTGGCTAAGTTTTATGCTTTCAAAGAGGGGATAGATTACAATCTTGGCTTGTCAGTTAGCAGTTTGAGAACAATAATACGAAAAGAACTTCAACTGAATTTTATTGACTTAAGACTCAGGGAGTTTGACACCAGTCAGTCCATCTATCATCATTCTATCATGCAGGAGGAGCCACATGTCTATGGTGCATCCAACAAAATAAGCAGACTCTTGGATGTCACTACCGCCCGCCTCTGGCTGGGTTACAAGTATCTTTGGCAGGTTAAATCACCACCACCAGATGTAGACCAAACAAGATGTAAACTTTGCCAGTTGGACTATTGTCACACCCTGCGTCATTATGTACTGGAGTGCGATAAAATTAATGAATTCAGAGACAACTCACTCAGAAATGTTCAAGATATGTCAAAGTATTTTATCCACAGTGGTATATTACAGACCATTCTGGAAAAATACCCTGACTTTGCTCCCTGTAAATAAAGCATTGACAAGTGTATGTGTGTGTGTGTATATATGTATGTGTATATGTGTGTGTGTGTGTGTGACCCAACAATTAAAATTTGCACCAATAACTCATTACAGTTGTGGCTGGGTGTAGACTAATAGATGTCTCATTGCTTTATAATTTGTTCACGAGTGCAACCATGTACAGACGTAAGTAAATTTACTTACATGATTCATTACCTTGTAACTAGTGAATTAATTACCATTGTACCTTGTTCAGCTATCAAAACTTTGGGGCCCAGTCTCTGGACCCTATATATACCTCTGTAATCTGCAAATACCTTTGTAACTTGTCATGATTGTGACCATCTGAGTTCATTACCTTTGTAACTTGCTCAGCTATCAAACTTTGAGGTCCAGTCCCTGGACCCATTATGTACCTCTGTAATCTTTTGACTACCGCCCACAGGATGGGTATGGGGTGCATAATAAAGATATCAAATCAAATCAGGAATCGACAAGGCGGATAGAGACAGGATGTTCCAGAGATGGGACACAGCAACAAGGGGTCACAGTTGGAAGTTGAAGACTCGGATGAGTTACAGGGATGTTAGAAAGTATTTCTAAAGTCAGAGTTGTCAGGAAGTGTAATAGTCTGGAAAAATGAGGTAGTGGAGGCAGGTACCATACATACATAGCTTTAAGAAGAGGTATGATAAAGCTCATGGAGCAGGGAGAGAGTGGACCTAATGGCGACCACTGAAGAGGCAGGGCCAGGATCTATGAATCGACCCCAGCAACGACAATTAGGCGAGTACAAAGGCAAAGTGTCTATCGACAAGTCCCTCTGACAACTAGTAACAACTACTACACAAAAATACTGAGAGGAATTAACAAGGTGGATAGGGACAATATGTTTCAGAGATGGGACACACCAACAAGGGGTCACAACTGGAAGCTGAAGACTCGGATGAATCACAGGGATGTTAGGAAGTATTTCTTCAGTCAGAGTTGTCAGGAAGTGGAACAATCTGGAGAGTATTGTAGTGGAGTCAGGATCCATGCATAGCTTTAAGAAGAGATACTATAAAGCTCTTGGAGCAGGGCGTGGACCTAGTAACGACCAGTGAAGAAGCGGGTCCAGGAGCTGTGAGTCGACCCCTGCAACCACAAACGGGTAAGTGTGTGTGTGTGCGCGCACACATGCTCACACTGCCCATACAGGTGTAGAGACTTCATATAAATTTAAAAAAGTAACTATACTGCAGAACACGACAATGAATGCCATCTTTAAATGTGGTTCTGAACTAAAAGAGAATTAACGTCATTTACGGGTGTTATTTACTGTTAATCATTATTAATTTGCGAGTCATCTATGAACATAAACCAAACAAAAGTGTGATTCCTCCTGCACCTCCAGCAGCAGCAGCAGTCAACGGGGCTGGACTGGCCTTTTAACGTGCTGGCCATTAACGTGTTCATTACACCTTCCTGATAACGCGTTGTGTGTAGTCGTTAATTTGTGATTACACTAAGCCTCGGTTAGCTAATACGCCTGAGGGAGTGTCGGGATATAATGGAGGTTATATTTTACTGATGAGTGCCGCTTGTCTGAATTAAGGAGTCTTCAAGGGAACGTTGTATCTCGAGGAGGCAGCGAACATCACACTGACAAAATTGCATGAAAATTTGTAATATAACTTTTCCTCTAAATTTACAATATTTAGCATGTATGTATATTTAGAGCCAAGAACACAGTCATTAGTTAACGATAAATGAGTCATGCTTATCTTTTTTCTGTGAATGTAATGATAATTTGTCAATGATACATATGAAACTAGGGTCAGCTGAAATATAACGAATATTCTGAAGCGGAGAGCTGATTAATACGTTTATTGTTCGTTTGGTTTAAGGCCCATCGACTGACTGCACGAGGGTTATCCAAGGCTTCAAGTCACCAGTACACTAACATCAAGACTAATTAGACACTTGGAGTTATAGGAAACTAAACAATATTTCGGTTATGCAATAAGCTTTTTCAAGGTAAAGGCATATATCTGGGTAAAAAATACACAGACAGGCGCGATGATATAGATAAGGCAAGAGTGGTCAGATATGGTGGTCGTTCAGCATGATGGCTGGTCTCTACGAAAAGGTTTAACTAATATAATGATTCACCGACACCCAAAACATCCTTAACCATGTACTAGCCTCGTGTCAGGACCTGGGGTTGATTACCTATGCTGAGAAAACGAAGATACTTAACAGGCGTTCTCGACAGTGGCGGTCGGCAGAATTCAGTTGCATATTCGATTAGAATATGTAACCTAATACAAATATCAGCCTTTCTGTGTATTGGCTCTTGTGTCAGACTGGAAGCTTGGAGGGCTGGAAAAATTACAGAATGAAGTAATAAGGATTATCTTAGAATGCGAAAAAACTTTATATTCCAAGTATCAGCGATCAAGTCACTGAAAGAAACGTCCTCACTTGCAAAACCCATTCAAACCATTAGACAGAAACCCTCTAAACTTTCTTCAGCACTGGTGGAACACTCCTCTAAATGGATCATAAAAATTGGCAGTGACTCCCGAATGAACCATATAGTACATGATCTATGTCAAGCAAGGGAACAACCACACTTCACCGCTCTATGGAAAATTACCTCATTCCAAACCACTATCTCACCCCATCCCCTAAAAAAAATCTTTAATTACAACCAGAGCTTCGCCTTGAAGCTGAACATGATGCCTTAGTCACACACAGCACCTTTTCCATAAATTATATATGTTGATGGCTCTGTTCACTAATCCACTGGTGCAGCTGGCAGTGCTGCTGTTGTCATATAGAATGATGGCTCTCACACAGAAATGGTAGAGTGCATCAATAACTGGGCTTCTACCCTTCAAGCCGTACTGTTTGCTATACTCCTTGCACTCCAATTCGTCCATGTATCAAAGGTTGACGCCTTAATTGCAATCGATTCTTTATCCATTAATGCTCCTAACTTCTTGAGTATCATCTGTGGCATGCTGGTGTTAGAATCCACAGTTTTGGAAGAATTGTAGACTGGTCCAACGCTTGGGCATGACCTACTTCCACTGAGGAATCCCTCCTACCAGTGACATGCCTTCATCTGCTGCATCCTATCTGACTCCAGTATATAAGCACCAATCTTCCTGCCTGTGCTTCAGATTCTTCAAGACTACGTTGCTCCTCACCTGCTCATACCTGGAGTTTACCTGGAGAGAGTTCCGGGGGTCAACGCCCCCGGGGACTGATTACCTCGTCTTCTACTGTCTTCTGTATCTTCAGATTATGTCCATGTATTGTACTGATAAAGCCAGTGGATGGCGAAACGTCTACAAAATAAAGATACCCAGATGATGCACATCTGTCTAATCTCTTACTTGTATTGTCCCGATGTGACCACTAGCGTACGAAGTTCTCTCTCCCTTATACACAGCTCCCGCATGTACACAACTTCCCCGGTGAACACCTCACCCGTGTACGCACCCTCAACAGTGTACACATTCTCCTCCCCGTGTACATAACTTCCTCCCCCGTGTACACCTCTTCCCCCGTGTACACCTCCTCCTCACCTGCTGAGGATTTTTGTCCCTTTATATATTTAGATCTTAAGCGAGTTAGATCGATATATCCTGCTACCAGCAGTCTTGTTTTTCCCGAGTTCAGAATTTTAGTCAATACAAAATCCCGTTGTTGTCTAACGTAAGAAGTGTAAGTAGAGTGTTGTATAAGTAGAGTATTGTATGTATAAGTAGTGTTGTATGTATAAGTAGTGTTGTATGTATAAGTAGTGTTGTATGTATAAGTAGTGTTGTATGTATAAGTAGTGTTGTATGTATAAGTAGTGTTGTATGTATAAGTAGTGTTGTATGTATAAGTAGTGTTGTATGTATAAGTATCTTGTATGTAAGTAGTGTTGTATATAAGTAGTGTTGTATGTATAAGTAGTGTTGTAATGTAGTAAGTAGAGTTGTTGTAAGTAAGTAGAGTTGTATGTAATAAGTAGTGTTGTAAGTAAGAGAGTGTTGTAGTAAGTAAGAAGAGGTTGTATGTAAGTAAGGTTTAGGTTGTATGTAAGTAGAGTGTTGTATGTATAAGTAGAGTGTTGTAAGTGTAAGTAGAGTTTTGTAAGTAAGTAGTGTTGTAAGTAGAGTGTTGTAAGTAAGTAGAGTTTTGTAAGTAAGTAGAGTGTTGTAAGTAAGTAGAGTTTTGTAAGTAAGTAGAGTGTTGTAAGTGTAAGTAGAGTGTTGTAAAGAGTGTAGGTAAGAGAGTGTTGTAAGTGTAAGCAGAGTGTTGTAAGTGTAAGCAGAGTGTTGTAAGTGTAAGCAGAGTGTTGTAGGTAAATGTAAGTAAGTGTTGTAAGTGTACAGAGTGTTGTAAGTGTAAGTAGAGTGTTGTAAGTGTAAGTAGAGTGTTGTAAGTGTAAGCAGAGTGTTGTAAGTGTAAGTAGAGTGTTGTAAGTGTAAGTAGAGTGTTGTAAGTGTAAGCAGAGTGTTGTAAGTGTAAGCAGAGTGTTGTAAGTGTAAGCAGAGTGTTGTAAGTGTAAGCAGAGTGTTGTAAGTGTAAGCAGAGTGTTGTAAGTGTAAGTAGTGTTGTAAGTGTAAGTAGTGTTGTCAGTAGAGTGCTGTAAGTGTAAGTAGAGTGCTGTAAGTGTAAGTAGAGTGTTGTAAGTGTAAGTAGAGTGTTGTAAGTGTAAGTAGAGTGTTGTAAGTGTAAGTAAGTGTTGTAAGTGTAAGTAGAGAGTGTTGTAAGTGTAAGTAGAGTGTTGTAAGTGTAAGTAGAGTGTTGTAAGTGTAAGTAGAGTGTTGTAAGTGTAAGTAGAGTGTTGTAAGTGTAAGTAGAGTGTTGTAAGTGTAAGTAGAGTGTTGTAAGTGTAAGTAGAGTGTTGTAAGTGTAAGTAGAGTGTTGTAAGTGTAAGTAGAGTGTTGTAAGTGTAAGTAGAGTGTTGTAAGTGTAAGTAGAGTGTTGTAAGTGTAAGTAGAGTGTTGTAAGTGTAAGTAGAGTGTTGTAAGTGTAAGTAGAGTGTTGTAAGTGTAAGTAGAGTGTTGTAAGTGTAAGTAGAGTGTTGTAAGTGTAAGTAGAGTGTTGTAAGTGTAAGTAGAGTGTTGTAAGTGTAAGTAGAGTGTTGTAAGTGTAAGTAGAGTGCTGTAAGTGTAAGTAGAGTGCTGTAAGTGTAAGTAGAGTGCTGTAAGTGTAAGTAGAGTGTTGTAAGTGTAAGCAGAGTGTTGTAAGTGTAAGTAGAGTGTTGTAAGTGTAAGCAGAGTGTTGTAAGTGTAAGTAGAGTGTTGTAAGTAGCAGTGGAGGCTGAGAGGTATCAACTTGTACGGACCATCCATGTTTACTTCTCACAGTTACGGATAATCAAAATAATTGACTTAATTGGCCGGAGCTAATATGAGGCAGGTGGTGTGTGTACTCACCCAGTTGTACTCGCCCAGTTGTGGTTGCAGGGGTTGATTCATAGCTCCTGGCCCCGCCTCTTCACTGGCCGCTACTGGGTCACTCTCCCTGCGCCATGAGCTTTATTATACATCTCCTTAAAGCTATGCATGGATCATGCCTCCACTACATCGCTTCCCAAACTATTCCACTTCCTGACAACTCTGTGACTGAAGAAATACTTCCTAACATCCCTGTGATTCATCTGAGTCTTCAACTTCCAACTGTGTCCCCTTGTTGCTGTGTCCCATCTCTGGAGTGTGTGTATGTGTGTGTACTTCACCGGTTCTCTCCTGATTTTCACAACCTTAACACTTGCTGAGGCTGTGTTTCAGCAGTCTGATTATCTGTGAAGTTTGTCCAAGTTGATTCGTAGTTTTTCAATCTCTACCGATTTTTATGTTCCTCAGATTTAAATAACTCGCAAACAATGATACACAGAACTAAGTCATCTGACATGTAATTTATTTATCAGGAATAACACATCTTCCACACAATTTCAATGACAATTCCAAAGGCTTTAGTAAGATTCTAGACATATACAATTCCGAACAACTCGAAACAACCGACAATATCAAACAATATCCTAGACACCGCACAATTCTAGATCCATTAAACAATTCCAGAAACCTGGAGGTGGTTCCAGACACCGGTTAAACCCTGACACATATCCTACATAATATTCGCCAGGCCCAGGCTGGACCTTAATCCAGTCGCAGACATCAGCATAATCACCTCACAGCTTTTACCCTAATTAGTTAAGTGGGTTTACTGTGGGTAAAGTTATAATCCTAATTTGTGGACGCGGCAGCTTCCCTACTGTACCAGACGCTCCTTGGGGGGATTTCCAGACTCTCCTTGGGGAACTTCCAGGCGCTCCTTGGGGAACTTCCAGGCGCTCCTTGGGGAACTTCCAGGCGCTCCTTGGGGAACTTCCAGGCGCTCCTTTGGACTTCCAGGCGCTCCTTTGGACTTCCAGGAGCTTCCAAATGCTCCCTGAGGACTTCCAGGGCGTCATATGACTTTGTAGGGAGTGTCATAGCAGAACTCTCGATGCATTACTCTAGGAGAGTCACCTAGGAATATTGAGGTCGTCTCAAAACTCTGGAGATCATTCGAGGTATTATGGCTGTGCTACGACTTAAATATATACAAAGTTTCTACAACACGTAGCGAACGATATAGTGGAGGCGGGAACCATACATAGTTTTAAGACAAGGTATGATAAAGCTCATGGAGCAGGGAGAGCAGAGACCCAGTAGCGGACAGTGCAGAGGGGGGCCAGGAGCTGAGTGTCGACCCCCTGCAACCACAATTAGGTGAGTACGTATTATTTCTTATCCTTATATTCATGGCGAAGCGCTAAGCCAGTAGGAATCTTAAACCTCTTGGAGAATGGGAGGTAATCAAGTCTAATGCCAGGAAGAGCAGAGTAGCCCCAGTTCCTTGGATCAAGGGTCCTTCTACAGCATCAAGGTCCCCCTCCCTATCCCTTCGTGAAGAGAAAATGTTGCAGAACTTCTTCGGGTCATTAAAATCTGGGATTTTTATACGAAGGTTCTAAACTATTTATATAGTACTACAACGAGGCTAAGCCACAAGAATACCTTGGGAAGTACCACAACGCAACGTGGCTAAGCCACAAGAATACCTTGGGAAGTACCACAACGCAACGTGGCTAAGCCAGAAGAATATCTTAGGAAGTCCCACAACCTCTGCTAAGACCCAAAAAACTTTGGAAGTCTTCGGACAGTCTCTGCGACAGAAGACTTCCGTGCAAGTCTCGGACGGGAAACTCATGGTATCAACTTGTTAAACTTTAACACAAAAGTCCAGCACGGTGGACAGTCATCTTATGGCTAATTGTGTGTGCTACTTCTTCCTAGCCTTTATTTATGGTTAGTGTCGTTCATATTTCTCTCTTCCTCCCTCCGTCTCTCCCTCCCTCTTTCTCTCTTCCCCTTCCAAGCGTGTCCAGCAGCCAACGAGGCCAATACAAGCTCTTAATGCATGGACAAAATATGCAGGAGAGAGATAGAGAGGATGTCGGGTCACTATGAGTGGAGGGAGGAGCTGAGGGGAGGGAAGGAGTGAGGGTGGGTAGGTGAAGGATGCTGAGGGTGGGTAGGTGAAGGATGCTGAGGGTGGGTGAGGTGGGAGGTGAAGGATGCTGAGGGTGGGTAGGTGAAGGATGCTGAGGGTGGGTAGGTGAAGGATGCTGAGGGTGGGTAGGTGAAGGATGCTGAGGGTGGGTAGGTGAAGGATGCTGAGGGTGGGTAGGTGAAGGATGCTGAGGGTGGGTAGGTGAAGGATGCTGAGGGTGGGTAGGTGAAGGATGCTGAGGGTAGGAGGGAGAAGGATGCTGAGGGTAGGAGGGAGAAGGATGCTGAGGGTAGGAGGGAGATGGATGCTGAGGGTAGGAGGGAGATGGATGCTGAGGGTAGGAGGGAGATGGATGCTGAGGGTAGGAGGGAGATGGATGCTGAGGGTAGGAGGGAGATGGATGCTGAGGGTAGGAGGGAGATGGATGCTGAGGGTAGGAGGGAGATGGATGCTGAGGAGGGTAGGAGGGAGAAAGAAGCGGAAGGATGGAGGAATAAATGCGGAGGAAGATGGAGGTTAGAAGGAATAGATAAATGCGGGGAGGGAGAGATGAATAGATACGGAGGGAAGGAAATACGATGAATGAGGGATAAATGTAGATGGGAGGGATACAAGAAGAAAGAAGGGAGGGGGGGGCTACAAGAAGAAAGAGAGAAATATACAAGGTCAAAGCTTTTTTCCCGTAATGTTCCCTCTACTTCAAGATTCATACACAGATGACAACGAAGAAATGAACGAAATATTGAAAGCACCGTTCAGCGATCCTATGACGAGTTGAAATTCCAGATAGTTTAGTCATAAATACTGCCCACCCTACAAATTATATACCTCACGTTACAACGAATCTTTTAAACATCAAAAGGAAAAACAGAGAACATCCCCCTCACGCGCAGCTCCTGGGCCTGCTTCCTGGAAGGTGATATTTATAAACAAGTGTAAAGTATCACTATTAATTAAGAGTACTCGGCGTTCTTTGGAGGTGGTGGTTCGAGTCAGCAGAGCGACAGTAACAATATGCAGACCAGTAGCACTAATACATAAAAATTATGGAGAAATACACGTGATTTTAGACTAAGCCGAACACAAATATAAGATCACTGTGGCAATTACTGAAGCCCTGGAAGGAAAACAAAACGTATTTTACTAAGACATTTGACAAGTGTGACCTGGAATAATAGCTCATATAATGAAGTTAATGGGTAAAATAGGATATGAAGGAAAATGGATATTCAAATTTCTACCAGATTGCACAGAATGGCAGTAAACAAAATGAAGTCCAAACTCGGCAAAATAAATTCAGTACTTGAAGGCACCGTCCTGGCACCAACTGTCTCATTCTCACAGAAGACACAGATAACAACACATATCATCTTTTGCTGACGATGATAAGCATTAAAATCACCTCGGTAGATGATAAAAATTCAAATAAATATTAACAACGTTCAATGTTGACATTTAAACTGCATAGGTATAAGCGGAATACAGACCTCAGATGAGCAGTGTACAGAACATAGACCATATCCTAGAACCACGTAAGAAACAGGTAAAAGACTTGGGAATAATTATACCGAAGGATCTGTCATCTGAAGACAATAAGGCCAATGCAACAAAGGCAAGTTAAATGACAAGGTGAATTACTAGAATTTTCAAAAGAGAAGCAACACCTATGATGGTATTTTTCAAAACACTGATGCTTTCCCGACTGGAAATTTGTTGTGCGCGCAGAGCACTTATTGAAGCAGGAGAGATAGAGCTGGAAAATATACAGAAGTTGTATACGTACTGCCAGCATAGAATCAATAAAACATCTAAGCTACTGGCAACACCTCAAAACACTTGGATTGTTCTCTCTGGAACGGAAGAGAGATGGATCCTCAACAGTGTATACTTGAGGGCTGGATCCCTAACCTGATAACTGTTGCACACGTGTCTTACGTAAGTATCCGGAACAATGTTCCAGATACTGAATGACTGACCACCTCAAAACTAAGCCTTCAAGGGTGATGGACTGATTACATCGTCTCTACATCTCGACTGAAGAAGCCTACTGTGTGGGCGAAACGCTTCGGAATAAAAGATACCTAACTGCTGCACATGTGTCTTACTTATCAACATATAGATATTGTATACCATTATCATATACACTCCCTCAACTGATATTGTATACCATTATCATATACACTCCCTCAACTGATATTGTATACCATTATCATATACACTCCCTCAACTGCAGACTGCTATAACAACTTCCTGAAATGAAAGATGTGGAAGAAAGTGAAACAAACCCAGTGAAGAGCAGCGATGTCATGGGTACAACAATTAGTGGACAGTGTGTCAACATGTGTGGTCCAAGACTCTTCAACATACTACCAGAATTTATCAGATATACTGAAGGAACGAAGATGGAAGATCTAAAAAAAACAAAAGACAACTTTCTGCAGTATCAGCCGAGTTGTGATGAGTATACGTGGAGAGAGTTCCAGGGGTCAACGCCCCTGCGGCCCGGTCTGTGACCAGGCCTCATGTTGGACCAGAGCCTGATCAACCAGGCTGTTACTGCTAGCCGCACGCAGTCCAACGTACGAACCACAGCCTGGCTGGTCAGGTACCGACTTTAGGTGCCTGTCCAGTGCCTGCTTGAAGACAGCCAGGGGTTTGTTGGTAATCCCCCTTATGTATGCTGGGAGGCAGTTGAACAGTCTTGGGCCCCTGACACTTATTGTGTTGTCCCTCAACGTGCTAGTGGCACCCCTGCTTTTCATTGGGGGGATGTTACATCGCCTGCCGAGTCTTTTGCTTTCGTAGGGAGTGACTTTCGTGTGCAAGTTTGGTACTAATCCCTCAAGAATTTTCCACGTGTATATAATAATGTATCTCTCCCGCCTGCGTTCTAGGGAGTACAGGTTTAGGAACTTCAAGCGTTCCCAGTAATTGAGGTGGTTTATGCGTGCCGTGAAGGTTCTCTGCACATTTTCTAGGTCAGCAATTTCACCTGCCTTGAAAGGTGCAGTTAGTGTGCAGCAATATTCCAGCCTAGATAGAACAAGCGACCTGAAAAGTGTCAACATGGGCTTGGCATCCCTGGTTTTGAAGGTTCTCATTATCCATCCTGTTATTTTTCTAGCAGATACGATTGCTACGGTGTTATGGTCCTTGAAGGTGAGATCCTCTGACATGATCACTCCTAGGTCTTTGACATTAGTTTTTCGCTCTATTGTGTGGTTGGAATTTGTTTTGTACTCCGATGAGATTTTAATTTCCTCACGTTTTCCATATCTGAGTAATTGAAATTTCTCATCATTGAACTTCATATTGTTTTCTGCAGTCCATTTAAAGATTTCGTTGATGTCTGCTTGGAGTCTTGCAGTGTCTTCAACGGTGGACACTGTCATGCAGATTCGGGTGTCATCTGCAAAGGAAGACACGGCACTGTGGCTTATATCCCTGTCTATGTCCGATATGAGGATGAGGAACAGGATGGGAGCAAGTACTGTGCCTTGTGGAACAGAGCTTTTCACTGTAGCCGCCTCAGACTTTACTCTGTTGACTACTACTCTTTGTGTTCTACTTGTTAGGAAATTATAGATCCATCTACCAACTTTTCCTGTTATTCCTTTTTCACACATTTTGTGTGCTATCACACCATGGTCACACTTGTCAAAGGCTTTTGCAAAGTCTGTGTATATAACATATGCATTCTGTTTGTCTTCTAGAGCATCCAGGACCTTGTCGTAGTGGTCCAGTAGTTGGGACAGACAGGAGCGACCTGCTCTAAACCCATGCTGGCCTGGGTTGTGTAATTGCTTCTTAGAACCCTTTCAAAGATTTTTATGATATGGGACGTTAGCGCTATTGTCTGTAGTTCTTTGCCAATGCTTTACTACCCCCTTTGTGGAGTGGGGCTATGTCTGTTGTTTTTAGGAACTGCGGGACGACCCCAGTGTCCATGCTTCCTCTCCATAGGATATTAAAAGCACGTGATAGGGGCTTCTTGCAGTTCTTGATGAACACGGAGTTCCATGAGTCTGGGCTATGCAAGCAACCAGCACAAACAGCCTGGTTGACTAAATGATCAACAGAAAAGATATGACATAAGGGAGAGATATACAGTACATGAAAAGACAAAAGGGAGGGAGGGATTGATGCGGAGAAATAGTAGGAGGAATAGATAAAGGCAGAGTAATGGTAGGAGAGAGGGAAGATAGGCGATGATTGATGTGGAGGGAGGGAAGAGAATGAGTGGAAGAGGAGAGAGGGTAGGAGATGAGGGATAGTGGTGTAGCAGGAGGGAGGGTAAGAATGATGAAAGGGATACTGGCGAAGAATTGCTGAGGCATCAGGAAATGTGGAATATTCGCATTATCCCCCTCATTCTCTTACCCCTCCCAACACACGGAGCCTGGAGCTATAACCTGACCCCCTCCCACAAACAAATTGATAAGCATGGAAAAAGACACTTATGTACAGCTCAGGACATTTATTAAAGGAAACGTTTCGCCCCAAGTGTCTTCTTCAGTCCTCAGAAAACCAGCAAAATCCTCATTTCAACTATGCTAAGGTTGAATAAAGTCCTCTAGATACAGGTACGTGGCGCCTCGTCCAGCTTACATCCGAAGGACGCGGGGGTTCAATCCTGGGAGAGGAGAGATGCTTGGACAAGTCTTCTAACACCCGCTTCACCTGTTCATCTAGCAGTAAACACAGTTACACAGTAGCCAGTATGCTCTCCTGCTGGAAGACCTAAAAGAGCAATGGAAATAAAGCCACACTGGCTTTAAATTATCCTGGGTTATCCAGTTATCAGTCCCAGTCTTAGTGTTCTTCCAGGTTCAAGTTACAAGAACGTAACAGGGAGGACTGGAACTCACCAAGATGAATATGATGATGTATACAATACCGACATGCTGATGAGACACATGTGCAACAGTTAGGTAGCATTATTCAGAAACGTTTCTCCTACACAGTAGGCTTCCTCAGTCGAGTACAGAGGAGAGTTTGCAGAAGCAAACTGTTGAACTTGTCTTACTTATCAACTCTATAAGATACAAAACTTCCCACGTTACAAGATCTCCTGGACATGTTCCTGGCTACAAACATATTGTTGATTATTACCTTGGGCTGTAACCTTCCAACATTACAAAACGTTCATGGTAAAACGCTGCTCAAAAAGTATTCAAGAGTGAAACTTTGATAATTGCAAGAGCAGTGAAACGTTGCAGATCTCTGGGACACAAACGTTGCAGATCTCTGGGACACAAACGTTGCAGATCTCTGGGACACAAACGTTGCAGATCTCTGGGACACAAACGTTGCAGATCTCTGGGACACAAACTTTGCAGATCTCTGGACACAAACGTTGCGATCTCTGGGACACTAACGTTGCAGATCTCTGGGACACAAACGTTGCAGATTCTGGACACAAACGTTGCGATCTCTGGGACACAAACGTTGCAGATCTCTGGGACACAAACGTTGCAGATCTCTGGGACACAAACGTTGCTGATCTCTGGGACACAAACGTTGCTGATCTCTGGGACACAAACGTTGCTGATCTCTGGGACACAAACGTTGCTGATCTCTGGGACACAAACGTTGCAGATCTCTGGGACACTAACGTTGCAGATCTCTGGGACACAAACGTTGCAGATCTCTGGGACACAAACGTTGCTGATCTCTGGGACACTAACGTTGCAGATTTCTGGGACACTAACGTTGCAGATTTCTGGGACACAAACGTTGCAGATTTCTGGGACACAAACGTTGCTAATCTCTGGGACACAAACGTTGCAGATCTCTGGGACACAAACGTTGCAGATCTCTGGGGCACAAACGTTGCAGATCTCTGGGACACATCATCATCTCTACAGACACTCGTAGTTGTACGTTAACTAAAATCTTCTCTTCTCCTTCCCTTTTCACTTTTCGTCTTCCCTCGCCTTCTCTTCCTCATTCACTGTCTATCCCAGCGTCTTCTCTGTTCCCGCCTCTCTTTCTTCTCCTCCTCGCCTCACCTGCCCACAGTCATCCAATAATCATAGCAATCAGCTCTTGGGAAGTAATGGTTGACTATTACTGGAAACACAATGATAGTATGATTGTAGAGGAGGGGTAGTTAAGCACGACTAACACGGACCAATAGTGGCATCCACTCTGCCGCTTACACGGACCATTAGTGCCATCCACACTCCTGCCTACACGGACCATTAGTACCATCCACACTCCTGCCTACACGGACCATTAGTGCCATCCACACTCCTGCCTACACGGACCATTAGTACCATCCACACTCCTGCCTACACGGACCATTAGTGCCATCCACACTCCTGCCTACACGGACCATTAGTGACATCCACACTCCTGCCTACACGGACCATTAGTGTCATCCACGCTGCCGCTTAAACGGACCATTAGTGGAATCCAGTCACAGATGTAGGGTCATGTCTGTCACAGGTGTCTGTATATTATATATATATATATATATATATATATATATATATATATATATATATATACACAGTAATGAAGCCAGTGTTGTGTGTCCCACACCACCTCCTGCCCTCTCCACGCCTCCACCTTCAGTTCCCCCTCATACCAACATTCTCCTTCTGACACTCTTAACAAAAGCTACCTTCTACCTTCCCCGCCTCTCATCACCATCATTACTATCAACGTTTTCACGTCATTTCAAGATTTTATAAATGTTTATACATGTACGGGCGAGCAACACACACACACACAAAGTCTCGACCCCTGCAACCACAATTAGGTGAGTTAGGTGAGTAAACACACACAAAACGTGCCAGAATCGTAGACTCGACCCCAGAAATAAAAAACAGGTGAGTACAAGACATCACGGGCCCTTTACACAACATACGTAGGGGCATTCTTGGAGTATGAAGCACCACCATGAAACCGCACCTGAAAAAGCATTGTAAGAAAGTGGAAAAAGTTGCTACGCATGCAACAAGGCTGGTTGCTGAGGCCTTGACTCACTTAAAACACCAGTTAAAATAATCACAAGCAGTATTTCAATTGTTAATTAGTAATAAATTTATAGGTGTGAGACAAGCAGTTAATATTTAAGTGGTTGTTAAAGATATTGAGAGAGAGAGAGAGAGAGAGAGAGAGAGAGAGAGAGAGAGGGGGAAGAAAGAGAACAAATAAAAGGGATAGGAAATTTTTTTTATAGCAAAATTGAATACATCAGCAATGTGTACTTGGATGTGGGAAGAATGAGGAAGGGAGGGGAGGACCCTCACCACAGTGGACACAAGTAACGAAGGTAATTAAGAAGGGAAGCAATAACGTCCTTACACCACTCATGGTGTATTGTGCTCTTCTCGCCTCCTCTATCTCTCCTCTCTCCCTTTATCCCCCTTTCCCTCTCTTCTCTTCCTTACCTCTCTTCACCTTCATCCCCCCCCCGATTATTGGTGTGTGTGTGTGTGTACTCACCTAATTGTGGTTGCAGGGGTCGATACTCAGCTCCTGGCCCCGCCTCTTCGCTGTCCGCTACTGGGTCACTGCTCTCCCTGCTCCATGAGCTTTATCATACCTTGTCTTAAAACTATGTATGGTTCCCGCCTCCACTATATCGTTCGCTAGACTATTCCACTTCCTGACTACTCTATTGCTGAAGAAATGCTTCCTAACATCCCTTTGACTCATCTGAGTCTTCAGCTTCCAGTTGTGCCCCCTTGTTTCTGTGTTCCCTCTCTTGAACATCCTGTCCCTATCCACCTTGTCGATTCCCCGCAGTATTTTGTATGTCGTTATCATGTCTCCTCTAACTCTTCTGTCCTCCAGTGTTGTTAGTCCTATTTCCCTCAACCTTTCTTCATAGGACAGCCTGGTTGACCAGGCAAGCACCAGACGAGCCTGGCCCATGGCCGGGCTCAGAGAGTAGATACTCTCGAAACTCTTCAAAGGTATATCAAAGGTAAAGGTGTGGAACTAACCTTGTCGCAAACCTTTGCACTTTCTCTAGTTTCTTGACGTGCTTGACAAGATGTGGGTTCCAGACTGGTGCTGCATACTCTAGTATGGGCCTGACGTACACGGTGTACAGTGTCTTGAACGATTCCTTGTTAAGGTAACGGAACGCTAATGTGTGTGTGTGTGTGTGTCTGTCTGTCTGTCTGTCTGTCTGTCTGTCTGTCTGTCTGTCTGTTTATTTACCGAGTCAACGAAGCCTTGTACGTTATGAGTCTGGCCTCACGCTGAACGTGAAGAACATTTGTTTTTAACGTTCTAAACGTGGGCAGGCGTTTAAAGACCTTGACCCATGCTCCTTAGAACGCAGGCAAGAAACATGCATCATAATTCACACCTGGAAAATCCTAGAGGAACTGGTTCCAAATCTGCACACAGAAATCACTGCCTACAAGAGCAAGATATGAGGTAGACAGTGCAAAAATAATCCAAATTATAGGCAAGGATGCCCTTGAGTACTCTGAGATAACACAACGAGTGTAAGGGGCCAGAGACTATTCAACAGCGTCACAACTGGTCACAGACCGGGCCGCAGGGGCATTGACCCCTGGAATTCTCTCCAGGTAAACTCCAGGTAAGGGAAATTAGCAATAAACCCCTGGCTATCTTCAAGAGAGAAACTTGGTAACTTTAGTTCCTGACCAGCCGATCTGTGGTTCATACACCGAACAGCTTGCACAGAGCAATAACAACCTGCTTGATCAGGACCTAATCCACCATTTACAGAACGAAAACAATGAGAACTGATACAATTAATTAAAACGCTAAGAGTTCAATGGCATAGAAATTTCGGAAGATGTGGTAGCTATTACAAAGATTTCAGAGAGAGAGAGACTATGTGGTGTTGCCTTGCCCGCCTCTCAAATCTCAATGGTCTACCAAAAACTCTAAAAGCGCACGGGTTTATGGAACCGGTGGCGTAAGTGGTAGTGGTAGGACTGGTGGTAGTAAGAGCAGTGCCAGGAGTGACAGTGACGGTAGTACATCAGTAGCGGTGATAGTAACAGTGAGGAAGAACTCTTGAGATTATATACATATATACAGAACAAGCCACATGGGGATGGATATCTTTAGCTCAGGATCTTTCCCACTCTCGTGCGTTTTCAGGAGCTGTGCAATGTTGCAAGACGGCAACAGATAGTAGGGGAAATTCTCTGATGCAAGGCAGAAAGTATCCATGGTAACCCATGCCTAACTCTGTAAAATACAATAATTCACGCTAATGAAGTACAGAAAAATAGAAAACACTATTAGTTCAAATATCCCACGTCAGTTCAAAAACTATTAAACTGGCAACATTAAAATACTGTGCTAGGAGCTGGCGGAGGTTCCTCCACTGACAGTGATGAGACCATAGCTGCTGACAACACTAAAATGTTCGTTACTGTCAGCAACACACTGCAGAGGAGCAAGATCCTCCAGTCATTGTCAGCAACACACATCAGAGGAGCAGGCAGGGTAGACCTGGCAATACTCCAGTTTAGAGTGAAACAAGGAAGTGCAGGCAGGGTAGACCTGGCAATACTCCAGTTTAGAGTGAAACAAGGAAGTGCAGGCAGGGTAGACCTGGCAATACTCCAGTTTAGAGTGAAACAAGGCTATAGGCGAGCACAGTATACATGTTCACTCCAGCCATGGAGTCACAGAACCTTCATTACATTTCTTCCCTTCCCCTCCCATCCTCTCTCCTCACTTAACCCCTAACCTCCTCCATCCCACTTTTCAAAGATTAAGACGTTATCTGACCTTACACTTTTTGCATCTTTCACCTATACAAGTCTTAATCTCTATTATTACATCTCTTCCACTTTTATTACTTCCTCGCTTGTTATCCGTTCATCAGGTCTACCCCAACCTTGTCTATTATTTTTTTTTCAATTTATTTTATAAACATCGTTTAAATAACAAATCGTCACTTTAATTTTCTTCGCCCATTTTTCTCAGTAAATATGGTTTGTTTTCTCTCCCTCCTTCAGCGTCCCCCAAGGCGTCCTACAGGCTGGTGTTCCTCTCTTATTCCTTCATATGAAAAGCGCCGCATGTTAGTGCCTTTATTTTGTGCTTAACAATGTTTTATTACCCGTAAACTACAGTTTTGTTTATACTGCAGAACAGAAATATACTGGTGTCGTATCCTGCTTCAGCATGATTACTCTTCTTAACCTTCACACTGTCTCTTTCCCATCTACGTCACCCATCCCCCCACTAGCCTCACCCATCCCTCTACTAGCGTCACCCATCCATCTACTAGCGTCACCCATCCCTCTACTAGCGTCACCCATCCCTCCACTAGCGTCACCCATCCCTCCACTAGCGTCACATCTCCACGTCACCATCCCCCCACTAGCGTCACCCATCCCCCACTAGCGTCACCCATCCCTCTACTAGCGTCACCCATCCCTCCACTAGCGTCACCCATCCCCCTACTAGCGTCACCCATCCCTCTACTAGCGTCACCCATCCCTCCACTAGCGTCACCCATCCCTCTACTAGCGTCACCCATCCCCCCCACTAGCGTCACCCATCCCCTACTAGCGTCACCCATCCCCCCACTAGCGTCACCCATCCCCTACTAGCGTCACCCATCCCTCTACTAGCGTCACCCATCCCCTACTAGCGTCACCCATCCCCACTAGCGTCACCCATCCCCCTAGCGTACCTCATCCCACTGGTCACCATCCTCCACTAGCGTCCATCCTACTAGCGTACCTCCCTCTACTAGCGTCACCCATCCCTCTACTAGCGTCACCCATCCCCCACTAGCGTCACCCATCCCCACTAGCGTCACCCATCCCTCTACTAGCGTCACCCATCCCCTACTAGCGTCACCCATCCCCACTAGCGTCACCCATCCCCCACTAGCTCACCCATCCCCACTAGCGTCACCCATCCCTCTACTAGCGTCACCCATCCCCACTAGCGTCACCCATCCCTCTACTAGCGTCACCCATCCCTCCTAGCGTCACCCATCCCTACTAGCGTCACCCATCCCTCACTAGCGTCACCCATCCCCTACTAGCGTCACCCATCCCCACTAGCGTCACCCATCCCCCTAGCGTCACCCATCCCCTCCATCTAGCGTCACCCATCCCCACTAGCGTCACCCATCCCTCACTAGCGTCACCCATCCCCTACTAGCGTCACCCATCCCCACTAGCGTCACCCATCCCCACTAGCCTCACCCATACCCCCACTAGCGTCACCCATCCCCTACTAGCGTACCCATCTTCCCACTAGCGTCACCTCACCCCTCTCCCCTCTTGGACTGGTCACGTCTTGTCACTGTCGTCTAATCTTGGATAGCCTGCTGTACCTTGTGTCCTCTTGGTGTGTTACATTTTGTCTATGGTTGTCTATTGGACTAAGTGTTGTCTGTATGTTGTGTGTCTGTATGATGATATGTTCAGCCCACTTTTGACCTAGGCCTGTCGTGATAGACCTAGCCCTGTTGCCATCGTAGGGTGTGTGTGTCTGAACTGTGTACAATGTTTCTGTGCTCTGTGGTCTGACGTCTGTGTCTGCTGTCTTCTGTGTCTGTGTGCAGTGTGTCTGCTGTGCATGTCTGTGTGTGTCTGTGTGTGTGTCTTGTGTGTCTGTGCTGTTCTGTCTGTCTGTGTCTGTCTGTGCTGTGTGTTTTCTGTGTGTGTGTGTCTGTGTCTGTGTGTGTCTGTCTGTGTGTGTCTGTTGTGTGTGTCTGTCTGTGTGTGTCTGTCTGTGTGTGTCTGTCTGTGTGTCTGTCTGTGTGTGTCTGTCTGTGTGTCTGTCTGTGTGTCTGTCTGTCTGTGTCTGTCTGTGTGTGTCTGTCTGTGTGTGTCTGTCTGTGTGTGTCTGTCTGTGTGTCTGTCTGTGTGTGTCTGTCTGTGTGTCTGTCTGTGTGTGTCTGTCTGTGTGTGTCTGTCTGTGTGTGTCTGTCTGTGTGTGTCTGTCTGTGTGTGTCTGTCTGTCTGTGTGTCGTGTCTGTGTGTCTGTCTGTCGTGTGTGTGTCTGTGTGTGTGTTGTCTGTGTGTGTGTGTGTCTGTCTGTGTGTGTGTCTGTGTGTGTCTGTTGTGTGTGTCTGTCTGTGTGTGTGTCTGTCTGTGTGTGTGTCTGTCTGTGTGTGTGTCTGTCGTGTGTGTGTCTGTCTGTGTGTGTGTCTGTCTGTGTGTGTGTCTGTCTGCTGTCTGTCTGTCTGTGTTGTGTCTGTCTGTCTGCTGTGTGTCTGTCTGTGTGTGTGTCTGTCTGTGTGTGCTGTCTGTTGCTGTGTCTGTCTGTCTGTTGTCTGTGTGTCTGTTGTCTGTGTGTCTGTCTGTCTGTGTGTGTCTGTCTGTGTGTCTGTCTGTCGTGTGTGTCTGTCTGTCTGTCTGTTGTCTGTCTGTCTGTGTGTGTGTCTGTCTGTGTGTGTGTCTGTCTGTCTGTTCTGTGTGTCTGTCTGTCTGTGTGTCTGTCTGTCTGTGTGTCTGTCTGTCTGTGTGTCTGTCTGTCTGTGTGTCTGTCTGTGTGTCTGTGTGTCTGTGTTGTGTCTGTCTGTGTGTCTGTCTGTCTGTGTGTCTGTCTGTCTGTGTCGTCTGTCTGTGTGTCTGTCTGTCGTGTGTCTGTCTGTCTGTGTGTCTGTCTGTCTGTGTGTCTGTCTGTCTGTGTGCTGTCTGTCTGTCTGTGTGTCTGTCTGTCTGTGTGTCTGTCTGTCTGTGCTGTCTGTCTGTGTTCTGTCTGTGTGTCTGTTGTCTTCTGTCTGTCTGTCGTGTCTGTCTGTCTGTCTGTTTTGTCTGTCTGTCTGTGTGTCTGTCTGTCTGTGTGTCTGTCTGTCTGTGTGTCTGTCTGTCTGTGTGTCTGTCTGTCTGTGTGTCTGTCTGTCTGTGTGTCTGTCTGTCTGTGTGTCTGTCTGTCTGTGTGTCTGTCTGTCTGTGTCTGTCTTGTCTGTCTGTGTCTGTCTGTCTGTGTCTGTCTGTGTCTGTCTGTCTGTGTCTGTCTGTCTGTCTGTGTCTGTCTGTCTGTGTCTGTGTCTGTCTGTTAGTTACCATTTTGTCCTAGGCACATGTCGATTAGACACTAGGCCTGTTGTATGTGTGTGTAAGGAAACACTTCGAAATGTTTCCGCCCCGCCGGGAATTGAACCCGGGCCCTCCGTGCGTGAAGCAAGAGCTTTAGCCACCATGCCACCGGGGCTGTGTGTCTGTGTGTGTGTGCGCGCGCGCGCGCGCGTCGGAGGCTGCGGTACTACTGATGGACGACTTCTGTCACCACCCACCTGTTAATGGTCGGCTCAAGTCTTATCTCTCACTCATCCCCCACCTAGCCATCTCCTTTCCCCATCTCTATCTCTCTCTCTCTCTCTCTCTCTCTCTCTCTCTCTCTCTCTCTCTCTCTCTCTCTCTCTCCACTTACCAGTCACCCACCCACCAGATTTATTTTTCCCATGTTCCCTCCCTTAATATTATAATAAAAACAAAGAGCTAAACCTACTAGGGTCGTTCCCTCCCTTAATATTAAGCGTTACCTTCTCTCACTTTGTTATTGTAATTGCAAAGGTGGTGATCCTTGCATTTTGAAACAACCAAGAAGGGCGTTGATTTCTCCAAAAATCGGTGGTAGATCCTTTATTCACATCACTTTTATTTTCGGTTTTATTAATACGAGTTTCAGCAATACTGCAACCGTGTATGGTGGGACCTGTACCTCACTTGTAAAGTGTTCGGCTAATAACCGAAAGGACCCGGGTTGGACTGCCAAGTCGTGCGAGACATACGGGTAAACCCTACATCTCCTGCCCTTGTTCTTCTAGCAGTAAAGTATACACCTGGCTGCTGTGGATCGCATTGTATGACTCAGTCGGGTTTGTCTGGGTTACAAAATGTTAAACCTGTATCCAACCTTGGTGAGAGGGTTAGGACAGATGCCGGCGCAGAAGAAGGCGTTGAAGGAGGCTGGTGCGATGATCCAGCGGTCCCAACCCAGCTCCTTGAAGTTCACCACCAGCTTGTGTCTCTGACAGGCCCTGCCACTGCTGCCCACCGCACCCACGCCAACACCCACAGCGTTGGCCTCGTTGCTCACCGTGTTCTGAGGACATGGTAAACACACAACAAGTGCTGTCACTCAGATACACCCCCACAAAATTCCTAACTAGAAATCTGTCTAGTTAGTATACAGTGCAATAGATGGCGCGTTTGTTTGCTCAAAGTACAATGTTATGCTTTCAACTCAATCAGAACACGTACACATTTAAATATCCACATGCATACATATGTATATGGGTAGAAACCATTATGAAACGCCTGACTACATAAATGAATAAGTTCCACATTATTGAAAATTATATCCACAGTTCTACCTCTACCCACAGTTTTACCACTACCCACAGTTCTCCCTCTCTCTACCCACAGTTCTCCCTCTCTCTACCCACAGTTCTCTCTCTCTCTACCCACAGTTCTCTCTCTCTACCCACAGTTCTCCCTCTCTCTCCATCCACACGTCTCCCTCTCTCTATCCACTCTTCTGTCACCACCCACAGCTATTCCTCTCCCCTCAGACGTACGTCCTACCTCCGTCCTCCACTGCACCTGGGCCACCAACTCCCTCCCCATTTCACCTGGGCCACCTTCCCACCTCACCTTACCACCTCACCTGGGCCACCTTCCCACCTCACCTAGGCCACCTTCCCACTTCACCGGGACCACCTTCCCACTCACCTGGGCCACCTTCATCCATTCATCAGGTAGTCGTCTGTTCCTGCGCCTCCTCCTGCGCCTGCGCCTGCGCCTGCGGTCGTCCCTGAGGCGGGTATCCTCGCCCCACTTGGTCTTAGAGTAATTCTTGGGCAGCGGGATGAGGTCGTCCTTCTTGCCCGACGACGACCCCGGCGACGACGACGCTGCTGACGCTGCAGACGTCGCTGACGACGACGCTCTTCCCGGGCAGCTTCCTCCTCCTGATAAGAAAGATAGTGTCAGGAGACGAGAGGATAAAAGTAATGGTTTAAAAGTAGGGAGTGTTAGTGAACCAAAGAAAATAGATGAGATCTTAATGTGTGTTTGTGTGTATGTGTGTGTTTGTGTGTATGTGTACTCACCTAGTTGTGGTTGCAGGGGTTGATTCATAGCTTCTGGCCCCGCCTCTTCACTGGCCGCTACTGGGTCATTCTCCCTTCGTCATGAGTCTTATCATACCTCTTCTTGAAGCTATGAATGGATCCTGCCTCCACTACATCACTTCCCAAGCTATTCCACTTCCTGACCACTCTGTGACTGAAGAAATATTTCCTAACATTCCTGTGATTCATCTGAGTCTTCAACTTCCAACTGTGACCCCTTGTTGCTGTGTCCCATCTCTGGAACATTCTGTCTCTGTCCACCTTGTCAATTCCTCTCAGTATTTTATATGTCGTTATCATGTCCCCCCTATCTCTCGTGTCCTCCAGTGTCGTCAGTGTGTGTGTGGTACCCACAACACTGTGGGCTGCACAGACGTACCTGAGGCAGGAGAGGCGTGAAGGGATGGTGTTCGTGAGGGAGTGGCAGCTCGTTGGTGAGAAGGGCGTGGGTGTGGGCGTTCCCCACGCCCACGCCACCCTCCACCATCTCCACGTCCTCCCACGGGTCCTCCAGGGATCTTCGCTCCCGCACCAGCTCTGAATCCATGTACAGATAAAACACACGTACATTAATGGATAGTTGTATTTAGAACCCTGACTAGTCAGGCGGCTTCAACATGTAACTCCCGGTTCACACACACCAAACACACACACACACACACACAGGTCGTAACGCCGTGCCAGTCAGTCGCATCTTGTAGGGCTCCGTGAATATAAGTGTTTTTGAGGGCTACACAAGGGTACTACAGGGGTTATCAAGTGTGTCAGGGTAGTGAACAACCCTTGAAGTGATTTACGAGTTGCCCTGAGCCACATAAGTGTGGGAAGAGCCATAATTTTATAAGTGAACTAGAAATAAATATTTGGTGGCGGGGTCAGTGGGCCTAGTGTGCTCCAGGCGACGTTGCCACGTGTGTCACCCTAGATAATAAAGTGAAATAAATATGTGACAAGTGAAAGAATACAGTGAATAGGTTATATTATATATCGACAAGAAACGAAAGTGGATATACGCCAGAACATCACATTGAGTTGGACAATCTACAGGATACTACACGCTGGCCAAGCTGCATCGCATCGCAAGTATTCACCTATGCGTGGTTTTCGGGGTGTCGGGAGTAAGATCCAATTACCTAACCGCTAAGCTGTTTGTGAACGGTCAACTCTCATAGTAAGATAAGGAATAGGATATCAAGTACTCAGTAACAAATAGCAATTGGTAATTTCTAGTAGAAAAGGGCGAGCAGACAGGTGAATCATAGAATACATTAACTGGTAGATCAGGTGTGTCAGGTCAGGCCAGGTAGAGGGCACTGTAGACTACGTGTTACTCGCAGACCTCACATACCACTCCATACACCATAACACAATTTCACCACTACTTTTCACACAATAAATCCACACACATATAGTTACACACACACACACACACACACACACACACACACACACACACACACACACACACATTAACTGGTAGGTCAGGTGTGTCAGGTCAGCCAGAGTAAGCACTGCAGACAACGTGTCACTCGCAAACTCCACATACACACCCATACACTATAACACACAATTTCACCACTACTATTCACACATACATACATACACACACAAACATACATACACACACACACATACATACACACACACAAAACTAACATACACACACAAAAAAAAAAACTAACACACACACATAACTAACGTGCACACACACACACACACACACAAAACTAACACACACACACACACATACACAAACACACAAAACTAACACACACACAGGCCCACACACTCCCCTGCTCCCTCCACCCACCTCTCCCCCACTCCCTTCCCTGAACCCCCTCTCTCACCCACCTCCTCCCCTCTCTCACCACCTCCTCCCCCTCTCTCATCCACCTCCTCCCCTCTCTCCATAGCTCCTCCCCTCTCTCACCCACCTCCTCCCCCTCTCTCACCCACCTCCTCCCCCTCTCCCTCTCCCATTCTCTCTCCACCTCTGCTTCTCCCTCCTTCACTCTCTCCTCATAATCCCCCTATTTCCCCCTCCCCACCTCTCTTCCATTTCCCCACTGTCTTCAGTTTCTTCTCTCCCTCCCTCCACCCCCACACAAACACTCAGGCAATCACACCACAAAACAACCACACAGAAATACATAGTTTTCCACTCTGTGGCATCTTAAAAATAAAAAATAAAAATGGGGTCCCAGAGAGCAGGACGGAAAACTAGGGGACTGGAGGATGAGTCTGCAAAGAAGGTTGGGCAGAGCTCATGAAAAGGGAACATGAGTGGGGAAGGAAGCTAGAGGAGCTTAGCATGAAAATGGAGGAGAGGATAGCTGCAGAAAGTAAGATAAGGGAGGAGGGATAGCTGCAGAAAGCAGGAAGTGGGAAAAGCAAGTCACAACAGCAGAGGCTAAGATACAGAGATTAGAAGAAGAACTGAAAAATTTGAAAGCCAGTAGAACTAAAGCAATGTGGACATGGTATCAGAAACTGCTACCTCAGTCACAAAGAAGAGGACTGTAGAGAACGGGTAAAACTGAATGCAGAGGCTATATCAGACCATCGTGGGCCCGAGAGAAAGGGATCACATCAGGAACAATCGAGGGAGTGTAGTAAAAGGGAGAGCTAAGCTATATGTAGAAGCCCTAACAGACCACAGCAGTGCAAGGAAAGGTAAGAAGGAAAGCGACAGGCCACTGGGCAAAGGGATAACAGACAGTGAAGAGATTGAAGAAAGGAAAGCTTCAATGGAGGCAACTAAATCGAATCAGGGGTTACACAGGGATAGGCAGTGGGAGAATGAAAGAGAGATCAGTCTTTGTTTATGGGCTCCATGAAGCTGAAGGGAAACTTACGAAGCAAGAAGACAAGGGGAGAAAAATGCGATTGAAAACATCATGAAAGCAATAGGGAAGATGACATGACCCAGCTGGCAAATTTTCTGAGAATAGGGGATTTGCAAGAGGAAGAATCCGGCCAGTCAAAGTAATTTTCAAAGCAGAATTGACTCGAAACAGGATCCTGCAGGAAAGCAAGACTAAGGGATATGTCAGAGTACCGGAGGGTGTATCTCGACCGCGACAGAACACGGGAAGAAAGACAGAAACTGAAAGAGGGGTACAGAGACAAAAGGAGGAAAGAGAGATGGACAGGAGAACCCAGACTCAGGAGGAAGCTCTAATACAACCACCTTCAGATGTTCCCCAACCTGGACAACCCAATGCAACCAAACAACCTAACCCAAAACACACATGCCATACCCAATGATTCCACCCACCTCAGTACAAACTCCACCTTCACACAACCACCCATAGTTCCCCATCAGTTCTCCCACTTTCCCAACCCCAACATACCCCCAGACTACGGTTTTAGAAAAGAAGTTAAAAGGTTTGGTATACAAATGCAGATGGTATAACAAATAAATGTGAGGGGTGGCAGGAAAGAATAAAGGAGACATCCCCAGACATAATAGCACTCACAGAAACGAAACTCACCAGGATGATAACAGATGCAATCTTCCCGGATATCAAATCCTCAGGAAAGATAGAGGAGCAGAGGGGGAGGAGGAGGGTTTCACTGCTCATTAAGAACAGGTGGGGATTTGAGGAAGTGGAAGGAATGGATGGAATGGGTGAAAGGGACTACATAGTAGAACAATTCAGTCTGAGGGCCATAAGGTGATAATTGCTGTAATGTACAACCCGCCACAGAACTGCAGGAGGCCAAGAGAAGAATACGACGGAGCAACAGAGCAATGGTAGACACACTAGCCGAGGTAGCCAGAAGAGCCCACATGGGGAGAGCAAAGTTACTAGTTATGGGTGATTTCAATCACAAAGAGATTGATTGGGAAAACCTAGAGCCCCATGGGGTCCCGAATCATGGAAACCAAGATGATGGATGTGGTACTGGAAAACCTCATGCATCAACATGTTAGAACACTACCAGAGAGAGGTGGGGATGATCCAGCAAGACTGGACCTAGTATTCACCTTGAGTAGTTCGGACATCGAGGATATCACGTATGAAAGGCCCCTTGGAGCTAGTGATCATTTGGTTCTGTGTTTTGATTATATAGTTGAGCTACAAGTGGAGGGGAGCAGGAATAGGAAGGGAGAAACGAAACTACAAAGGGGGGACTACACGGCATGAGGAACTTCCTACAAGACGTTCAGTGGGAGAGAGAATTGGCAGGAAAACCAGTAAAAGAAATGATGGAATATGTGACAACCAAATGCAAAGAGGCAGAGGAGAGGTTTGTCCCCAAGGAAACAGAAGTAATGGGAAGACCAGAACGAGTCCTTGGTTCACCCAGAGGTGTAGGGAGGCAAAAAGTAAGTGTAATAGAGAATGGAAAAAGTACAGAAGACAAAGGACCCAGGAAAATAAAGAGATTAGCCGAAGAGCCAGAAACGAATATGCACAGGTAAGAAGGAGGCTCAGCGACAATATGAAAATGATATAGCATCAAAGTCAAGTCTGACCCGAAGCTGTTGTATAGCCACATCAGGAGAAAACAACAGTCAAGGACCAGGTAATCAGGCTGAGAAAGGAAGGTGGGGAGTTCACAATAAACGACCAAGAGGTATGTGAGGAGCTCAACATGAGATTTAAAGAAGTATTTACACAGGAGACAGGTAGGACTCCAGGAATTCAGAATAGGAGGTATACCAACAAGTGCTGGATGAAATACACACAACCGAGGAGGAGGTGAAGAAGCTGCTATGTGAACTCGATACCTCAAAAGCGGTGGGACCGGACAACATTTCTCCGTGGGTCCTTAGAGAGGGAGCAGAGATGTTGTGTGTGCCACTAACACAAATCTTCAACACATCCATTGAAACTGGGCAACTACCTGAGGCGTGGAAGATGGCAAATGTAGTCCCAATTTTTAAGAAAGGAGACAGACACGAGGCATTAAACTACAGACCTGTGTCACTGACGTGTATAGTATGCAAAGTCATGGAGAAGATCATCAGGAGGAGAGTGGTGGAGCACCTAGAAAGACACAAGCTTATAAACGACAACCAGCACGGTTTCAGGGAAGGAAAATCCTGTGTCACAAACCTACTGGAGTTTTATGATAAGGTAACAGAAGTAAGACACGAGAGAGGGGTGGATAGACTGCTTTTTTTGGACTGCAAGAAGGCGTTCGACACAGTTCCTCACAAGAGGTTAATGCAAAAGCTAAAGGATCAGGCACACGTAACAGGAAAAACACTGCAATGGATCAGAGAATATCTGACAGGGAGGCAACAACGAGTCATGGTACGTGACGAGATGTCAGAAGTGGGCACCTGTGACGAGTGGAGTTCCACAAGGGTCAGTCCTAGGACCTGTACTGTTTTTGGTATATGTGAATGACATAACGGAAGGGATAGACTCAGAAGTGTCCCTGTTTGCAGATGATGTGAAGTTAATGAGAAAATAAAATCAGTCGAGGATCAGGCAGGACTACAAAGAGACCTGGACAGGCTGCAAGCCTGGTCCAGTAACTAGGCTCCTTGAATTTAACCCTGCCAAATGTAAAGTCATGAATATCGGGGAAGGGCAAAGAAGACCGCAGACAGAGTATAGTCTAGGTGGCCAAAGACTGCAAGCCTCACTCAAAGAAAAAGATCTTGGGGTGAGTATAATACCGAGCACATCTCCTGAGGCACACATCAATCAGATAACTGCTGCAGCATACGGGCGGCTGGCAAACCTAAGAATAGCGTTCCAATACCTCACTAGGAATCATTCAAGACTCTGTATACCATATACGTCAGGCCCATACTGGAGTATGCAGCACCGGTTTGGAACCCACACCTGGTCAAGCACGTCAAGAAATTAGAGAAAGTGCAAGGTTTGCAACAAGACTAGTCCCAGAGCTAAGGGGATTGTCCTACGAAGAAAGGTTAAGGAAATCGGCCTGACGACACTAGAGGACAGGAGGGTTAGGGAGACATGATAACGACATATAAAATACTGCGAGGAATAGATAAGGTGGACAGAGACAAGATGTTCCAGAGGGGACACAGAAACAAGGGGTCATAATTGGAAGTTGAAGACTCCTATGAGTCAAAGGGATGTTAGGAAGTATTTCTTCAGTCATAGAGTTGTCAGGAAGTGGAATAGCTTAGAAAGCGACATAGTGGAGGCAGGAACCATACATAGTTTTAAGACTAGGTTTGATAAAGCTCATGGAGCAGGGAGAGAGAGGACCTAGTAGCAATCAGTGAAGAGGCGGGGCCAGGAGCTATGACTCGACCCCTGCAACCACAAATAGGTGAGTACACACACACACACACACACACACACACACACACACACACACACAAGAACAGACTCACGGAAAGGAATATAGATGAACATATAGTAAGAAGAGTAGACATATGAAACTACACATAAAGATAGATGACTGAAAGCAAAATCCTGATCAAGTTATCGTGTATGTCGTTCAGTTCAAGTATCTCTGTAGACTTGATCCTCCGTCCACTAAGAGTGGTCAGGTCTCTCTGTCTGTCTCTGTCTGTCTCTGTCTCTCTCTCTCTCTCTCTCTCGTCTGTTAACGGGATCATAAGCATTACTGGCGTTAATTATTGCAAGTCTTTGCACAAGACTTGCAGCCACAGCGTTCATTTGTGAACACACGTTGATTAGCCTGCTAATGTGGATTAACACACGTCACTAGAGTTAACTAACCTGATACAGTAACATTATATAATTCGCTCAACGGGACCTGGCCTGATAATATAATCACTATCAGAGTTAATTACTCTGATAATATAAACTGTCACGCACTATGTAAGTTAATTAATCTGCTGCATAATTAGCATTCAACATTAGAGTTAGCTAAGTTGAACAATTACCTGTTGAATTAGTGGAAGAAATCTGGCGAGCATAGCGACTGTAGTGGGTTGAAGACGCCTTGTGGTGGGAGGACTTTCTGTGGGTGTTCCTGGCGTGAGCGTGGTGTGGCCGTGGGCGTGGGTGTGGGCGGGAGAGGTTGAGAGCAGCCAGGCCCAGGGCAGACAGGTCGAGGATAGCAGAATCGCTGCTGTAGACCAACAGCAGCGGAAGGGTCTTAGAGGAGGAGGAGACTCTTGCTTTCATGCTTGGGGTCTTAGGGGTCTTGGGAGTCTTCTCATCCCCGCCGCCCGTCTTGAGGTAGCGCCCACGTCGTAATTCTTCCACCCGCACGCCCATACGCCCACGGTGTGCTCGTCCTCTGCTGCCTTCTAAAGCTTCCATCACGGCTCGTGTCACCTCCACCTCCTAGAACAGTGTCAGTGTTTACAACATTCTAACTTACACAACAGTGACAGTGTTTACAACATTCTAACTTACAGAAGTGACAGTGTTTACAACATTCTAACTTACACAACAGTGACAGTGTTTACAACATTCTAACTTACACACCAGTGACAGTGTTTACAACATTCTAACTTACACAACAGTGACAGTGTTTACAACATTCTAACTTACACAACAGTGACAGTGTTTACAGCATTCTAACTTACACAACAGTGACAGTGTTTACAACATTCTAACTTACACAACAGTGACAGTGTTTACAACATTCTAACTTACACAACAGTGACAGTGTTTACAACATTCTAACTTACACAACAGTGACAGTGTTTACAACATTCTAACTTACACAACAGTGACAGTGTTTACAACATTCTAACTTACACAAAAGTGTCAGTGTTTTCAACATTCTAACTTACACAACAGTGACAGTGTTTACAACATTCTAACTTACACAACAGTGACAGTGTTTACAACATTCTAACTACAGAAGTGTCAGTGTTTAACATTCTAACTTACAAACAGTGACAGTGTTTACAACATTCTAACTTACACAACAGTGACAGTGTTTACAACATTCTAACTTACAAACAGTGACAGTGTTTACAACATTCTAACTTACAAACAGTGACAGTGTTTACAACATTCTAACTTACACAACAGTGACAGTGTTTACAACATTCTAACTTACAGAACAGTGTCAGTGTTTACAACATTCTAACTTACACAACAGTGTCAGTGTTTACAACATTCTAACTTACAGAACAGTGTCAGTGTTTACAACATTCTAACTTACAGAACAGTGTCAGTGTTTACAACATTCTAACTTACACAACAGTGACAGTGTTTACAACATTCTAACTTACAGAACAGTGTCAGTGTTTACAACATTCTAACTTACAGAACAGTGACAGTGTTTACAACATTCTAACTTACAGAACAGTGTCAGTGTTTACAACATTCTAACTTACACAACAGTGTCAGTGTTTACAACATTCTAACTTACAGAACAGTGTCAGTGTTTACAACATTCTAACTTACAGAACAGTGACAGTGTTTACAACATTCTAACTTACACAACAGTGACAGTGTTTACAACATTCTAACTTACAGAACAGTGTCAGTGTTTACAACATTCTAACTTACAGAACAGTGTCAGTGTTTACAACATTCTAACTTACACAACAGTGACAGTGTTTACAACATTCTAACTTACAGAAGTGACAGTGTTTACAACATTCTAACTTACAGAACAGTGTCAGTGTTTACAACATTCTAACTTACAGAACAGTGACAGTGTTTACAACATTCTAACTTACAGAACAGTGTCAGTGTTTACAACATTCTAACTTACAGAACAGTGTCAGTGTTTACAACATTCTGGCATCCTTGTTATAAAATACCTCACTATCTATCAACATCAAAACAGTGCTTAAATTTAAAAAAAAATAGATATAATAAATTCTACATGTTTTCTACATTTTCAAATCTTAGAAAAATAAGTAATTTATAGACACCATGCCGCTTTACATCACGAAAGACGATTCATTACTAAATTAAATTTAGTGATGTTTATAATGGGGAAAGAAAGAATTTTGTTAATAAAAGCACTTGGAATAAAATATATCTGGAAGCCAAGAGGAGTAAGTTATTGATAGTCATTGTCTTGGTTGGATAGTTAATGGAGTTTTAAGCTGGTTGACTACACGAGGGTCAAGGTTGCATGTCACTTGTCCACCACCAGTCAAAAACATTTTAATCCTCAAAATAGGATCATAGTAAAGTCTCAGTGTGTATATACACTGAGACGTACACTTCTCAGTGTATATACTGTATATCCACGTGCATATTATTACTGTGATCTCTTAGTTCCAACATTATTATTGTAAAATATTAGCTGAAAGAAACCTCAACATTGGGCTATTTAGGTTACGATGGTTTATCATAGATTAATGCTAATTAACACTACTTAACTAATTATAGAACAGACCAACCCCAGTAAATGCAACAGTACATAACGTGGAGAGTGCAAGTCAGTGTGTGGGTACTGCAGAGTGCTGCCACGCTACACTCACGGTATGGTGAGCAAACTTCACCTCTTTATCAACAAGCTGATCACGATTACGTAACAACGGGTAAGACTGAAAGAGGTGTCTGAGTGGATAGACGTAACAGAGTTCCTGAAAGATCGGTGACAGGTTAGGTTAGGTTAGATAAGGTTTGTCAGGAAACAGGACAAGTGTTTCCTGAGGCGGGTCTTAGTCAGATGATGACCCACAGCTGGAGCTTTTGGTCATCTGCCCGAGGCCTTCAGCTGGCTTAACGGTCCACCCCTTTGAAAATTATGGTTATGATGATCCACAGGTGACAGGGGTCATGGCTCTATCTGACAGAATTAGACTACACAAGTGTTCGCCTTGCTGATACCAACAGCTCTGTTGCATCACGATGGAGACTGTAGCCAGCCCATTAGCTGGCAAAGTGTGTATCAGTGTTGTTCATACTGGCAGTCTTGGTGAACGAGTCAGTATACACAACATTCCTAGCAAGTTGATAAATAAGACACATGTGCAAGTGTTTTTAATGTTGAAATGTTTCAACAATAAGATACACAACTATTGCATATGTGTCTTACTCATCAACGTGTCGGTATTTTATGCCATTTTCAACATTCCTAACAGAAATATTACTCCTAGGTTTGCATCTGTTGATACTTGCCTCTCCCAGTACATTGTCAAGTGTTGTAATCTTATGATGATCAGTGAGTTAATCTTGACCTCAGCTCAATTCACTTATCTCCTAACGTCTTCACCTGTTCTTCTCTCTCTCTCTCTCTCTCTCTCTCTCTCTCTCTCTCTCTCTCTCTCTCTCTCTCTCTCTCTCTCTCTCTCTCTCTCTCTCTCCCCTCTCTTTCTCTCTCAGTTGTGTTATTGGCTCAGAATGGATCGAAACGTCGTCTAAAGATTTATCTCCAATTTGTGGATGTGTTATGAATCCAGTTATCTGGCTGTGACAAGTGGAACTTGACTGGTTTATCTTCGACTGACCATGAACCACTCGGGACATAGTTGTAGTAGTGATGAATGTACAGTTAGATCGTACTTAACTCCTCACTAGACATCCTCGACCTACACTGTAAGGTCAACTATCTACCTTTTGCACGAACTCTCTTCCCCTCCCTTCCCTCCTTACCTTCCTGCCAGGCTTGACGTCGATGGTCATGATGGGCGTGGCGGGCGTGGTGTCGCGGGCGTTAAGGAGGTAGAGGTAAATCCTGGAGGGGCGTGCAGTGAGGAGGTGCAGCCAGGCCCCTAGCACGTGCTCCTCAGGTGAGCCAGGCACCTGTTCATCAAGCGAGCCAGGAACGTGGTACACCAGGAGTCCCTCGGTGTCCTCCAAGCCGTCCTCTGCAAACACAGGGTAAACAAGGTCAGTACATTATCTGCACATTATAACACTTTGTCTGCGACACTTGAGTCTATTCTGGACGACAATAAAGATACCCAAGGGAAGTGCTAAAACCGTAAGGGGTCATTTAGCACATGGGGAATTGGAGGCTGTCAGGTATGATCCAAGAAACGTAAAGAGAGGTCGACTTCCTCGAATCAAGAGCCCCTCGCCTGCATCAACGTCCCTTTATTGACTAGAACGATAAACATTACAATAATATCAAACGAAACAGACTATCGTGAGAACAAAAAAAATTTTCAGAAATAAAATAATATATATATATATATATATATATATATATATATATATATATATATATATATATATATAAATTTACATACATTGAAAATGTAGCTCTAGGCGTGTGTACACTTCCTTCATATAGAGCCAACATTATGTATTACGTGTATAGTATTCAGTTGTTGCATAGCAGATAATACACTCATCTCAATGGTGATGGGCACAGACAAGGTTCGAGAACTTCTGGACATAGCGCAGAAATAAACAAATGGATTGAGGTGGAAACGTTACCATTATTTACCTGTGAACACGTTGAGAACTCTCCTCGTGGCGAGGAAGGGACAACCTTGAAGAATAATGCTCTACTTACCCATCATTAATCCCACAAAATTACTATTATAGAGTGGTGGCTGATGCTACCATTATGAGGGATACCTTGACGCTGACGTATTGTTCAACTGAACCCTTACCTCAGCCTTTGTTTACACTGTCATGCTGCAACACACAGCAGTGCGGGAGGTGCTGTTGTAAACAACACCTTTGTTTACACTGTCATGCTGCAACACAGCAGTGCGGGAGGTGCTGTTGTAAACAACACCTTTGTTTACACTCATACTGCAACACACAACAGTGTGTGGTGTAAAAAACACCTCTGTTTATACTGTCATGTTGCAACACAATAGTGTGGGTGTAAACAACACCTTTGTTTACACTGTCATACTTCTATGCTTCTTGAGTGTTGATTTACAGCTCCTGGGTTACAGAGACTGCAGAATACCTTCACTATACTTTATCTGACTTATGTCAGATTTTCAGGTTGTTGATTACGCATCAAAATGAAAGAAGACGCGAAGTCCAAAGATTAACAAGCAGACTAGTCCCTGAGATCAGAGAAGCTATTAGGACAGATGTCAGAGGAGACAAGATAAAAAAAAGTGACTGTTTGAAAGGGGTGGAACCAGCACGAAGGTCACTACTGGAGACCGAAAGCCAGTATGAGTCAAAGATATATAACAAAGAATGTGTTGAGCGTGAGGGCGGTGAAGAAGGTGCATGCACTATCAGAGGGGAGGAGGAGGAGAACTCCATACACGAAGTCAAATGTAAACACGAGAGAACTCAAGGGGCTAGAGATGCATCCCATCACACGATTACCGGTCGAGACTTGAGACATGAGGCCCAGGGACTGGAGCCTGACCTATAAACATTGGAAAGCATACCCCCAAACACTTGCATATATGCATATCCTGGACAGTACGAGACATAGAGGCAAGTCTCATACAGGTGTTGCTCATGTTTACAAAACACTGACACTGGTTATCTCCAGGTCCAAGAAACACCAGTCGTGCTGGAAGGATACCTCCAGAGCTGTTGCAATTACTGAACTCACAGTAGACTGTCTGACAGTATCCTCATCGACCTACTGAAGTCTAACAACTCAACATGATAGATATGTGTTTGAAAAGCCACTCTGATAGAGTATGACAAGAAAAGCATCAAGGGTGAGGAATGTGTTAGGTAAACAGTTCTTGGTTTAACCTCGTTAAAGTTAAACAGATCAGGGGACACCAGAATGCGAGTGTACCATTTGTAAGAAAAAAAAGAGACGCACAGGTGTTAGTTGAATACTGAAGGTGACATCCTCAAGAAAAGTTCAAAATATAACCAATGTTATACTACTGTAACTATAAACAGGTGTTCACACACACACACACACACACACACTGACCATGATTAGCAGTCTAGGTGGTCTGTGTTCACAATGGTTGAGTGTGTAAATATCTATAGGCTTTTGCATATACGCACACTGACGCACATGGGATATAAGGAGAATAAGCACACACACATATGTATACTACTACACATGTGCCATTGCGTAGTGGACGCACATATATGTATCTGCATATGTATGAATAGTGGACACACACACACACACACACATGCACAGGAAAGTGGACTCTTATATACGTACACAGACGTGAGCGTACAAGGGAAATGAACGTACATACAAGTGGAAGCACATACTGTACATGTGCGCAGTTACTAAGTATGGTATACATACACTCACGTCTCCCAACAAAAAAAATATTAAATCTTTATTATACAAAAAATGATGTTATAGTTAACATAAAATAAAACACTGAATGTTTTATTTATTACCGCATGTTTACCAGTGTTATTATCAAAGGCTGGGTGTATGTGAGCAACGATACACAATCCACATTTATCAGCACACATGAAAGAAAATCCGCATTAATAAAAACAATGTAAAACAGAATTTTCTAAGAATTTGAACACGTCTTTATTTACGACATTCTGGGAGCTACATGTCCGCCATCTTGGACACAATTCTAGCCTGGACGATCTAGAGATGACGCCATCTTGGACACAATTCTGTAGCCTGGACGATCTAGAGATGACGCCATCTTGGACACAATTCTGTAGCCTGGACGATCTAGAGATGACGCCATCTTGGACACAATTCTGTAGCCTGGACGATCTAGAGATGACGCCATCTTGGACACAATTCTGTAGCCTGGACGATCTAGAGATGACGCCATCTTGGACACAATTCTCTAGCCTGGACGATCTAGAGATGACGCCATCTTGGACACAATTCTCTAGCCTGGACGATCTAGAGATGACGCCATCTTGGACACAATTCTCTAGCCTGGACGATCTAGAGATGACGCCATCTTGGACACAATTCTGTAGCCTGGACGATCTAGAGATGACGCCATCTTGGACACAATTCTGTAGCCTGGACGATCTAGAGATGACGCCATCTTGGACACAATTCTCTAGCCTGGACGATCTAGAGATGACGCCATCTTGGACACAATTCTTAGCCTGGACGATCTAGAGATGACGCCATCTTGGACACAATTCTCTAGCCTGGACGATCTAGAGATGACGCCATCTTGGACACAATTCTCTAGCCTGGACGATCTAGAATGACGCCATCTTGGACACAATTCTTAGCCTGGATGATACCCTTTAAAATTGACTGATTAAAATGAAAAGTTTGAAAACTGATAGTGAAAGATTAGAGATGAACCTCGTACCTGGAAGCCACTACTGCACTACTTACTTCAGGCTCGATGCCACTTGGAAACCACTAATGCCTACTTGGGCCACTTCGTCACTGACAGTGACAAATATTGGCCGCAGTCTGAAGGGGCGGGAGATTGAAGTAATGACCCATTGGACTTCTAGCCTGGACGATCTAGAGATGACGCCATCTTGGACACAATTCTGAGCCTGACGATCTAGAATGACGCCATCTTGGACACAATTCTGTAGCCTGGACGATCTAGAGATGCCATCTTGACACAATTCTGTAGCCTGGACGATCTAGAGATGACGCCATCTTGGACACAATTCTGTAGCCTGGACGATCTAGAGATGACGCCATCTTGGACACAATTCTGTAGCCTAGGTAACTCATATATGACGTCTTTTTTTTTTTGGTTATAAAATAAAATAATTGAAAAACTGAAAAAGTGAATAAAGGTGATAGGAAAGACTTCCAGAAACCTCGTACCTGAAGCCACTTACTGCACTACTACTTCCAGGCTCTCGATGCCACTGGAAAACCACTTAATGCCTACTTAGGCCCACTTCCCCGTCACTGACAGCTTGACAAATATTGGCCCAGTCTTGAAGGGGCGGGAAAATATTGACCAGTTAAACAAGACAACTATGGGCGGTACTGTTCCTGAGGCGCCCACCTCACAGTGTGTGTATACTCACCTATTTGTGTATGCAAGAGTTGATTTATAGCTCCTGGCCTCGCCTCTTCGCTGGTCGCTACTAGGTCCAATCCCTCTCGTACTTCTGTTAAAGCTATGTATGGATCCTGCCTCAACTACAACACACTCCACGTTGTTCCACTTCCTGACAACTCCACGGCTGAAGAAATACTTCCTAACATTCCTATGGGTCATCTGAGTTTTCAATTTCCAGTTTTGTGTCCCCTTGTTCCTGTGTCCCATCTCCGAAACATTCTGGCCTTGTTACCTTGTCAATTCTCAGTATTTTATACGTCGTTATCGTGTCCCTTTCCTATCCCTCCAATCCTCCAGTGTCATGAGGTTGAATTCCTAATCCGGGACTAGTCTTGTTGCAAACTGTTGCCCTTTCTCTTTTCTTGTTGTGTTTGACCAGTGTGGTGTGTATGTGCGTGTGTGTGTATTCACCTACATGTGATATGTCGTGCCTAATAACCCGAACTTGCCAAATAGGCCGAACTTAAAAAAATACATTACAGATTGCTAGATATATTTTATTCATTGGCAATGATGTCATTTGTTTTTGACCAAACCTAACTTAGAAACCTCACCTAACCTAAGCTAATATATTTGTATAGCCAAATTCTCCTAAATATATCACAGATCAGTTTCAACTGATTTAATATTAATTAAAATCAGTAATACGTATACTTTTTCGTTATGTTCAGATTGTTTTTCGTCGAATTACAGAATAAACAATTTATTTTATAGATATACATAGATAAAGTTAGAGCACATAGATAAAGTAAGAGATACATAGATAAAGTAAGAGATACATAGATAAAGTAAGAGACACATAGATAAAGTAAGAGATACATACATAAAGTAAGAGATACATACATAAAGTAAGAGATACATAGATAAAGTAAGAGATACATACATAAAGAAAAGAGGAAGGGGAGGGAGGCAATGAGAGAATGGGGTGGGATAACCACAGCCTGCATCACTAATGGCTGGGCTACACACTGACCACAGCCTGCATCACTAATGGGTGGGCACACACTGACCTCAGCCTGCATCACTAATGGCTGGCTACACACTGACCACAGCCTGCATCACTAATGGCTGGGCTACACACTGACCACAGCCTGCATCACTAATGGCTGGGCCCACACACGACCACAGCCTGCATCACTAATGGCTGGGCTACACACTGACCACAGCCTGCATCACTAATGGCTGGCTACACACTGACCTCAGCCTGCATCACTAATGGCTGGGCACACACCTGACCACAGCCTGCATCACTAATGGCTGGGCTACACACAGACCACAACCTGCATCACTATGGCTGGGCTACACACTGACCCACAACCGCATCACTATGGCTGGCCACACTGACCACAACCTGCATCACTAGGCTGGGCTACGCACTGACCACAGCCTGCATCACTAATGGCTGGGCAAACACTGACCACAGCCTGCATCACTAATGGCTGGGCACACACTGACCACAACCTGCATCACTAAAGCTGGGCTACACACTGACCACAACCTGCATCACAAATGGCTGGGCTACACACTGACCACAACCTGCATCACTAATGGCTGGGCTACACACTGACCACAACCCGCATCACTAATGGCTGGGCTACACACTAACCACAGCCTGCATCACTATGGCTGGGCCACACACTGACCACATCCTGCATCACTATGGCTGGCCACACTGACCACAACCTGCACACTAATGGCTGGGGTAGCACCCAACCCCACAAAAAC